>JAJIBD010026132.1:0-110839 GCA_021461705.1 Cryptotis parvus | reverse complement strand
AACACATTTCTATAAAGAGTAAATAAAAAATTTATTTTATCACAGTTCTATAGGCAAGAAGTCCAATATTAAAGTGTTCCATCTAGTGGTTCTGAAATACCTCTCTCCTAGAATTTTGTAATCTATAATTCTCAGTCTTTCCAAATTTGTAGATATATTATTCTAGGATCTGCTTCTGGTATCTCTCCTTCCGTTTCTTTTCATTTTTACTAAAGACACAATTCCTTATGGATACAAAGTTTTCTTTAATCTAAAATAACCTCATTTTAACTTTATTACACTGCATAAATATAGTTAAAACTCAAATCACATTCTCAAATTTCAGGCAGACATAATTATTCATACATTCATTCAGTATAATATATAATTAGAGTACTGTAATATATATTTAAATTTAGGTAGATGGTCCACATGTTCTCTGTATAGAAATAGGACCATTCACTTGCCCAAATTAGCAGTGGAGAATTAATCTAGGCACTTCTATTTCAGGAAGGTGTTTCAGAGGTATTTCCTGGGTAAATCAAGAATCATTCAATGTTGGGATATTTTAAAATATTGACTATAATTAATAATATTGACTCATCTGAAATTTAGAGCTGGACTAGTAATAAAGGATAGGGAATTACAGAGAGAAAAATTACAATATCATGGCTCTGAAAAGGGCACCAAGGACCAAGAACAGCTCTAAAATTTGTCAGTTTTGTCTGTAGTTTTTCATGCAAAAGCTTGCATAGGTATGAAATTTAATGAAATACCTGGATTGAACAGAATGGAAAAATAGATGGATGTCATCACAAAATCCACAAAATAAATCTGTTGTCTTAATCTTGATTATAAATATCTAGAAGGGGCAAAATATGCTTTTAAAAAGTCTAATCAACAAACCAGAATGAAATTTAAAACAGTTCCAGATTGGTAGCGTCCCAGACCCCCAAAAGGAAATAAAATTCTTACCTAGGAGAAATCACATTCAGTCGGGAGTTCAGAGATTTCTCATATGTAAATCCCACAGATTTGAGTTCAATCATAAAATCAATAAATAATAAAATGAGCCAATATAAGTATATAAAATAATGGAAGGCAAATTAACAAAAACTATATAGTTTAACATTATATGGAATATTGATGAGAATCATTTAATGTTTTAAGCCATTACTATAAGGAAATATAAACAATGTTAAAATAACAAGTATAATATTTAAAAGAGCCAAATCAATTATCTAAAATTTAAAAAAAATCAGTTATAATTTTAGATTTTTAGCAGATTAAATTGTACATTGTAAACAGTTGACAAGAATTTGTGAATTAGGAAATATATTTGAAGAGTTTATCTATTGGGAAGGACGGCAAAAAAGAATGAAAAAATAAAAGTGGAATTAAAAAGTCAGAAAGAAAAATATAATATGATTTAGAATTAAATTTAAAAGAAGTATTACATGATAATCTAGGCTGAAAATTTAAATAACAATATTTATGAAAGAAAAAATATCAAGAACAATAAATTTGAACTAAGACACTGCAGTTGAAATTTTAGATGAAGAAAATATCTCAAAAGAGGCATGAGTAAAAAGGACAGAAAACAGAACAATTTAAGGTAACAACAAAAGAGATAATCAACATTTTACTGTCAAAGTACAAAAAAATGCTATCATCAAATAAATAAGGAAAAAGAAAGTGACAATCAAAAATTATATGGAGAGGACTTTAAATAATGAAAGCATATCAAAACAAGTTCAGGAAATTGAAAACTGAGATGGCACAGTTAATAAAGCCTCACTCATTAAGAAAACTTGAATTGTATCAAGAGCATTGAAGATATTTGTTTCATTGTGGTTTTCCTATATACAAATAATGAAAGAGAAGAAAAAGGGATATTAAGAAAACTATTCCATTCACAATTGTGCCACAGAAAATCAATTACCTAGGAATCAGATTGATGAAGAATGAAAATTATCTCTGCAAAGAAAACTACAAAACGTTACTTCAAGAAATAAAAGAGGACACAAGGAAATGGAAACACATTCGCAGCTCATGGAATCCAGAGAAACAACGTTGTTAAAATGGTAATACTCCCTAGAGATTTATATAGATTCAATGCAGTCCCTATAAGAACACCTATGACATTCTTCAAAAAAAATTGATCAAACATTCCTGAAATTTGTATGGAATAATAAACTCCCATGAATAGCTAAAGCATCCTTGCAAAAAAAGAAGATGGGAGGCATCACCTTTCCCAACTTCAAATACTACTACAAAGCAGTAGTAATTAAAACAACATGGTATTGGAATAAAAACAAACCTGTGGACCTATGGAATTGAGTTGAGTATCCTGACACTAAGCCTCAAATACACAATAATTTAATCTTCGATAAAGGAACAAAAAGTACAAAATGGAGCAAGGGAAGTTTCTTCAAAAAGTGGTGCTGGAAAAACTGGGCAGCTACATGTAAAAAAATTAATTTGGACTTCTGTCTAACACTATGCACAAAAATCAGATAAAAATGGATTAAAGAACTCAATATCAGATCTGAATCCATAAAATATGTCGAAGAAAATATAGGAAAAACCCTCTATGACATTGATGCTAAAAGCATCTTCAAAGATGAAACACCACTAACAAAGCAACTGAAGCAAAGATGGGACTACATGAAACTAAAAATCCTCTTCACCTCAAAAGAAACGGTACCAAGATACAAAGACAGTCCACAGAATGGGAAAGAATATTCACCCGATACTCATCTTATAAGGGATTAATATCCAAGATATATCAGGCACTGAGTGTGATATTGCTCTCCGCCCTGACAAGCAGGTCATATCCTTCAGCCACTCCATGTAGCCGGAGGACACATGGCCTGTGCCCAGGTCGTCCCACTGGTGGTCTTTGATGAGCACAGAGAACATGGTGGCGGTAAAGATGGTAAAGAAAGATGACTGCCAGGTGTTGGTAATCGTGTCACCCAGTGGGCTGGGTCTGAGGCGCCACTGGAGTCGCCCAGGAACGGGGGTCACAAGCCAAGGGTCTCCCTGACCTCACTGACGCCACTCGCTACAGCCGTGCCACTCTACCTGCATGGCCAGTTCTGGGTCTCACCGGGTTCCCCAGCATCGCCCAGTCGTGCACCTAGGCGCTATTGTCCATGTGTGCCCCGCGAGCTAGGCCACACATCCGGCCCTCGCATGGCTGTTCCCACCACTCTCCACACCACCACGGGTGCCAGTATGGGCTCTGCTCACTGCCGAGCTCCCACCTCTGCCATCGCTGTTGGCTAGCCTCTTCCCATGCTGCCGCAGTTGCCTCAGGCCACCGCCATCTTGTGGTAAATCTTGCAGCACATCTCTTCAACTCCACCATTGTCCCTGCATTAACATACGACTCAGAGACCTGGGCCCTGCAAAAGCAGGATGAGAATGCAATTAGGGTCTCCCAAAGGGGAATCGAAAGAGTTATGCTTGGAATATCAAGCCTCACTCAAGGAAAGAAGGAATCAGGAGTTCCTACCTCCGTCGCTGTTCCAGAGTCAGGGACACTGTCTCGTTTGCCAAGGCATCAAAAATCAGATGGGCTGGACATGTAATGCAATTTGGAGATGACTGCTGGACTAGATCCATTACCGACTGGATCCCACGGGATGTCAAAAGATCGCATGGCCGCCAACCTACAAGATGGTCAGACTTCTTCGTCAAGACCCTGAATGAACTGTTTGAGGCTCTTTGTATTCCTGAAGCAACCAGATGCCATTAGGCTACACTGGCACGTGATAGGGTCAAGTGGAAATATTACTGGTGCCCGCTCGAGCAAATCGACGAATAACAGGATGTCAAGTGATCAAATGATCAAGTGATATCAGGCACTGGTAGAACTTTACAAGAAGAAAATAGCCAATCCCATCAAAAAAAAATGGGGAGAAGAAATGAACAGATACTTTAACAAGGAAGAAATTCGAATGACCAAAAGATATATGAAAAATCCTCCTCATCATTAATCATCAGATGCAAATAAAAACAACACTGAGATATCTCACACCACAAGACTGGTGCATATGCAAAAGAGTAAGAACAACAAGTGCTGGAATGGATGTGGGGAAATGGGGACTCTTCCATTGTTGGTAGGAATGTCGACTGGCACAGCCTTTCTTGAAAACAATATGGACATTCCTCCAAAGACTAGAAATTGCGCTCCCATTTGACCCAGCCATACCATTCCTGGGAATATACCCTGGGAAGCCAAAAACACACAGCGGAAACACCATCAGCATTTTTATTTTCATAGCAGTACTATTCACAATAGCCAGAATCTGGAAACAACGAGAGTGCCTGAGAACCGATGACTGGATAAAGAAATTTTGGTACATTTACATGATGGAATAAAATGCAGCTGTTAGGAAAAATGAAGCTATGAAATTTGCATAGAAAGACTGTATTTATTTGCATGACATATATGTATATATATGCATATATATGTATATTCAATGATACCAATATCCAAGGTCAGGTAAAACATGGATCAAGAGGTCTTGTCAGGGGCGGAGTGATAGCCCAGCGGGTACGGCTTGGCCTGGCGGCCGGCCTGTGCCGACCCGCTTTGATCCCTGGCTTCCCATATAGTCCCCCGAGCACTGCCAGGAGTAGTTCCTGAGTGCAGAGCCAGGAGTAACCTCTGAGCATCACCGGGTGTGACCCAAAAAAGCAAAAAAAAAAAAAAAAAAGGTCTTGTCAAAGGTAGAATTTACCACAAATGTGTTAGAGTCAGAGGTTAGATTAGAGAAGAGAACAGTGTGCTAATAATTGCTGAAAGTGATAATACCAGCCTAAAACTGAGCATTGAATATAAGCAAAAGATACACATGATAACCTCTAAATATATGTGTTGCAATCCACACTGTGTAAGAGAAGGAAGAGAGAAAGAGAGAAAAGAGAAAGAGTGAAAAGACATAACCCATCATAGAGGCAGTCTAGGGGTGGGGTGAGGGAATCGGGGACATTGGTGGCGGGAAATGCACACTGGTGGAGGGATGGATGCTGGAACACTGTATGACTGAAACCCAAACATGAACATCTTTGTTATTGTATGTCTTACAGTGGTATAATACAATAATTTTAAAAATATTTTAAATGTTACACAACTAAAATATTGTAAAAATCTGATATCAGAAGGTTTCTAACTAGAATTACTATCCTTGATAATTTTTACATCTCTTAGTGGATGTAACTATATTTGACAGCCTGATAAAAGAGAGCTTGGGGAAGCGATGTAGAACAGCGGCCATAGCTACAGTCCAGCAGAGAGTTCGCCTTGCATCTGGCCATCCCAGTTTGGATTTTCTGCACTCCATATGGTCCCTGAAGCTCTACCAGGAGAGATCACTGAGCTCATTGACAACAGTAAGTCCTGAGCATAGCTGGGTGTGCCCATTCCATCCCAACACACACATACCAAAAAATCTGCCAAATTCTAGGATGTTTACAAAGATATTCCAAATACAAGAAAAAATAGAAATTAAAAGAAAATTTTATGACATAAAATGAAAACATTACAAATTAAAGGAATGTTAGATCTGCCATAGAAATACAAGATCAAAACGTTTTATACAGAAAGCTTTGCTAGGAAAATTGAATATAAATTTTGAAATGTGAGGCAAAAGGTTAAAAACCAAACACAAAAGAGAACTGGATTAAATCTTGAAATCTTGATTTGCCTGATATGAATTTAGAGGCCCAAAAGATTCTTAGGATTTATGGCTGTAGACTTACATTTCAGAAATAGCAGACCCTCATCAGATGCCTACCTAGTCTGAAAAGTGTTATAAAAGTAGAAATTTTGCTGGAATAATACTAAGAGTTGAGTAGGTCTCAGATATTCAGTGGAAATTGAGCAATAGGTATAAAACAAGAATTTTATTAATGGAAGGGAAGAGATCTTTTATTGGAAGCATCTGGATTACATAGCAATCAAAGTTAATGCAACTGTATTATTTAAATATAAAAGAAAACTCACACAACTAAATCTTTGTTTTCTAGAATATAGGTTTTGAACTGGAGTAGTAAAACATCTCAAATTGGGAACAATTTCCTCTGGTGTACAGAGTCTTATAATATTTAGTAACTGATAAGTTGTGTAATGAATATTTTAAGGAAAATCCATTAAAATTTTTTATTTAAAATCCCCTACAGAAAGACTATGCTGTACAGTGATATATTAATTTTCAAATGTGTATTTCTGGGGGCCAGGTAGTACAAAGGTTAAGGCACTTTCCTTAATACAACCAATCTCAGTTTAATACCTGACACGCCATACGGTTACTTGTGCACCTTCAAACTGATCATGGCGCAAAGGTGCTGTAGTTCCCAGGAGTGAAATAAATAAATGTTTTTGTTAATAAAATAACTCAAAGATAAAGTGGTACCTTTTTAACCATTTCTTTTAAAAGTTTGTTACTATTTTAGCAACCAATAGATATTTGAGATTATTAACATAACTTTTATTATATTATAATTCTTCCAATCCATATTATTTTTAATTTATAAATTACATTTTATCATAGTAACTATGTATAAGAAAAACATACATGAACTTTGCTGCTATTTATAGCTTCAGGTATCCTCTAGGAGAGTTTTGAAGCATTAAGGATGACTGCTGTGTTTTTCAAATTTACCTTATGTCCTGCTGGAAATTATGGGAAGGCTATTTATATTTACATGAAAATTATGGAAAATGTTGCGATTTTCCATATTACTACACAATATCAGCATTTAAGGTTTTCTGTTTAAATTACTCAAAAAAAATAACATAGGTTTGCCTCAAACTGCTTTCCTACTGTGTAAGTAAAGTGAAAAATGAATAACAGCATCAAAATTCACTGAACATAAACATCTAAGGATAAGCTGAATTTTTCCAAGTATGAACCCATGACTTCATATTTTTATAGTTATTTTAAGTGTTTCTGAATCATTTTAAAAGAAATGTCACAGCTGTTTTAAAAACAAATACATGTTCTAAAGTCAAAACTAGATAGAAACTGAAATGTAAATTAGTTTCTTTTGAACAGTAAAGCATAAGTGTAATGAAAAGAAAACATACTGACTTATTTTCTATTCCTGCTAGCTAAATTCATTTTGGGATTGTTTTTAATGTTAGTAGTTTGCATCACATTATTTACCAATCTGGCCTTTTACTCTATGGAAAAAAAACAGCAGATAGAAAGTTTTACTTTTTTAGAACTCTCATTAAAATATTTGGTCAAGGACAAAATTAATCTTGAGAAACTTACTTTAACTTTTGTTTGTGTTTTGATCTACAGACCCCCCATTTGGTATATTCAGAGAGTACACATCACTTATGCCACACATATCTGGAGCACTGTTATCTCTTAAACTGAAAACATGTGCATTCGTGTCTACATATCATCGTCTTGGTAGTTATAAATCAAGGGAAGTCATCTGGTACATCCTCACATCTAAAGTTATAATGGCCTTGGACGGAGTCCAGAAAAAAATGATTTGACTTTCCATTAATGTCAAAGTAAAGGATTACACAAGTAAGCACAGCTATCTTGTCCAGCAGTTCTAACTCTTCAAAGTGTATATTTTACCCACTTAAACTTAAATACTTTTGTCATTTTAGTGATGCGCTAATTTTTGTCTTTTCAGAATCATTCTTGTTTTAAAAGAAAGTAATGTTTAAGCTAAGAAACAGATATAATTTTCTGTATATCCTTTCTTCTACAAATTCTGCTTCTTCTCACTGCTTTTTTTTTTCTTTTTTGGGTCACACCCGGCGATGCTCAAGGGCTACTCCTGGCTCTGCACTCAAGAATTACTCCTGGAGGTGCTCGGGGACCATATGGGATGCCGGTGATCGAACCCGGGCCGGCACAGGCTGGTTGCTTGCAAGGCAAACTCCCTACCCGCTGGGCTATCGCTCCGGCCTCTCTTACTGCTTTTTAATTGTTTTTTTTCTGGTTTTGTATCTTTCAGGATTTGGTCGCACCTGCAGATGCTGAAGGATTATTCTTTTCTGTGCTCAGGGACTAAACCTAGCTTTACTTAGATCCAAATGAGATGCTAGGGATCAAATCTGAATTTGCTATGTGTAAAGCAAATTATTTGCCCCATGTACTATCCCTCTGGTTCTCACCATTTTTGCTTCATTTTATTTTTTTGAAGTTAGCAAAATATAGTTCAGAATCTCATACACCTTTTTCATAACTCTGATATATTTGCTATTATGTTTAAATACTTATTGGAGAACTAAATGAAGAAAAAATTTGGGTTGGAGAATTTAAAAATCAAACCAGCAAGTACAGAAAATTCTAACTGCAGTCATTTTCTTTAGATATCTTGAAAAACATAGTAAGAATAAATTGAGCTAGAACTCAAATTTGCACATGTATTAAATCATTTTATATTCTCAAGATTTGAGAATGAGCTAATGTTTGTATGAATTAGAGTTAAGAGATATATAGTTATTGGTGGAAACATGTCAAAGGTTCTGCATGTTTTCCAGTTAGTTAAGCAAATAAAATACCTTAATAATTATGATAGCATAAATAATTATAATTTATATCTCTCAAATTTAAATAGGCAAAGGAATCAACTAATCATAATGTGATACAATATAATTATTTTTCAAAACAAATGACTTCTCCTAGAAATAAGATTAGGTATTGTTATTCCTGAATTTATCTCCAGGTTAGAACATGAAAAATTCCATTGTTATGGTTTATATTTCTTAAATTTTTTCTATATTAGCAGTTCCTTTTTAGGATTGGTTACTTTATAGCAATGTCAAAGTTAAAAAGAAAAGTAAATAAACTTGTTTACTGGGGGAAGGCGTTGTTTATGTTAATTCAAATGAATAAGCAGTTACAGTATTTAGGAATTTGCTATTTGTTAGGAAAATGTGAATAAATGCATTATTTACTTCATTTCAAATGTCAGTGCTGAGTGCTCACTTAAATTATATAAATCCAATAACAAAAATTTAACAGCTCAGGTAATTATAATGTTAGAGTGCTAAATCAAACAATTCCAGCAGGCATCATTGAGAGGGAACATAAATGAAACAGTTGAAGTCATGCAATACAGAATTCCTAAATCCATGCAGATATTTTAAACTAATTCAATAGAAATTGTTCTTTATTTTTCATCTATCTTTTCTTCTAGTCTCCATTGATCATGCACACACATATAAATCTACATAACTGTATACATGTAGATTCATATATATGCATAAATATGAGTAGTATCTATACTTCACAAGAGTGAATAACAGAAAGATTTTAAACATGAGAAGGAACAGAATGAGTCTAGTTGAATTCAACTGATTGATTTGGAAGATACTGAGGCTCTGATATTTAGAAACTAAACTAAGTTGGATTCCCAAATGAATAGAATTAAACGCAGGAGAAGATACAGATGTAAAATATAGTAAAAGTAAACTCAAAAAAATCCACACTCTGAGGAAACATTAAAAAGAATAAGACAAAAATATATTGAAAGTAGAAAATGAAGGGCTTTGAACGCCATGCAAAAAAATTTAGGACCATAAATAGTGACTGATCAGTGAGTGTTTTAAATAAAGAAATTGTGTGTTCAAATTTGAGTTTTAAAAGATTCATATTGCAGCTGTGCATAAAAGGCATTGTGCCAGTGAAGGGTCTTAGAAGACCATGGCTGTCGCCCAAATAAAATAAAATGAGGCATGAATCAGGAAAGTGGTGCTGGAAAGAGAAGTGAAGTTTATGTGTCTCTTTCATGTAACTTTTCCTTGACCTCAGTTCCTCCTCCTTTCTATTACCTGGAATATATGTATGAAATATTAGACTTGCTAATGAAAAGCCCCATAAACTTTCTGGAAACTCTTCTCTTTGACTTCTTTTATCTGTCCCTATGAACCAGTAACTCCTTTCAAAAATTATTTTCTCAGGTCGGAGTGATAGTACAGGAATTAAGGCACTTGCCTTGCACGTGGCTGACCTTAGTTCTATCCCAGCACAGCACAGGGTCCTGGAGCACAGAGTCAAAAATAAACAGTGAGCAGTTCCAACTAGTGCCCTCTCCCACACAAAAAGAGTTTGTCTGTTTGTTTTTCCTAGGGCCAGGAAGATAGCACAGCAGGTAATATGCTTGCCTTGAATTACACAGAACCTGGTCTCATCCCCTAACTGAGCATATGATCTGAGCACTGGTAGGAGTCATTCCTGAGTACAGAGCCACATTTATCTTCTCACATGATCTCATTTTCATCATTCTGAAATCTTTGTTTCAGTTCATAATTAAATATGTATGAGTAAATCTTATAGTATTGACTCTTTTTTTAATCATGAAACTCAACCTTTTATTAGATACCAGAATTTCCAAATACTGCATAGCACAATAAAAATCACTAAACTAGATTCTCCGTAACAACCTGGTAAAAAACAGATGCAAGGGATTAAAGAATATGTAAAAGTCTATTTTAGTCACTAAAAGGACTCTAATCAAAATATTTTTGTATAGTTACATCTCTGAAATAGATAATATGAAATTGAGCACCCTGAAATACTCAGCGCTTACTCCTTGCCCTGAGCTCAGGAGTCACTACTGGTAGGACTCAGAAGCCATGTAGGGTGTTGGGGATCAAACACAACTAGGCTGGTGCAAAGCAAATGCCCTACCTGCTGCACCATCTCTCCAGCACCCCACCAAGTGACAATGAAACAGCAACAGCAAACACCATGTCTCCAGACATTTAAATGTAGATGGGAGTAGGATGGCGCAGAAACTCTGTGCATGAGAAACCAGGTTAGTAAAGCAGAAAATCTCAAATCAATTTTTAAAAATTATAATTGGGAAATATAAGGAAAGGAAAAGAATTGGGAAATAAAAGGAAAGAATTCTGCTTGGAAGCTACTAATCTTAGTGATATCCTGTTATTCTCAATCTGCAAAACTGGATCTAGGCTGTGGCTCAGAATTAGAGAACTTTCTTTATGTGGACAATACGAGTGATCAAAGTTGCCATAACTGACCTTTTAAAATTTTTCTGTGAGAAATTGAGAATCTGTTTAAAACTCAAAATTTAAAATCGCTTATGCGACTATTATACAATAAAAATGCATCTTCTCTTTGTAAATTTAGTGAAGTTAAGAATCTTCCTTTAGGGGCCGGAGCAATAGCCCAGCGGTAGGGCATTTGCTCGGCATCCCATATGGTCCCCCTAGCACTGTCAGGAGTAATTCCTGAGTGCAGAGCCAGGAGAAACCCCTGAGCATTGCAGGTGTGACCCCCCAAAAAAAAAAAAGAATCTTCCTTTATTTTCTGTCTCCAAACATACTGTCAAAGATTGCAAGTTCCTTAGGGCTTTCTGCTGGGGGGTATAATTTTATTATAATAGAAATTTTTCTGATGGGCCCTGCAGCATGAATAATAAAATAGTATTGTGAAATATAAATTTTACTAAGAAAATTTCTATATTAGTTTTTCCCTAATCATAATAAATTCTATGCAGCAAAGAAGTTTGTTATCCTAATCATACTTACTAAGAAAGTTATACTAATATTATTTAGCCTTTCTCTGAGATAAAAAAATATTTTTTAGAAGGTTAAATTGATATGAACACTTTGTGGCATAAAAAACTCAAAGAGAATACAGGCAATTTTGATCCTTTATCTAAACAGGAAAAATATTTCATATTAGTTACCAGTTTAAGATTTTCTTTTCTTAAAAAAGAAAAATAAAGAGACTAAATGAAAATATAGAAGACATATTTATCTCTTAAATCACACACTTATCTCATTTAAATCACCGTAAGTCAATGAAATTTTTCCAATAACATTTATAAACACAATTGGCTGTTTTCATACAGCAGATTTAAAAATCTTCCAGTAATTTCCTTAGAAGAGTAATTTTGCATGTACAGTGATCACTCCTATAATGGAAAAGTAAAAAAAAAAACAGAGAAAAGGATGATGTTCCTATTATTTTTTTTAGTCACTTTCCTTCACAAAAGTGTAAATAAGTAAAGGAAAGAAAGCTAGTTTATAAAGCAGGGAAAAAAGAGAAGCAACTGTGATTATGACTTGTTAGTTTATTTTATATATTTAGAAGGAACTGTAAAATAAACAAATTTCAGGTCATCCAGAACAATGACCAGCAGGCATTATTATACCTTAGGTCTCCAGATTAAAAATTCCATTATGTGCCATTAAATTGTTTACTTCTGGTTTGGACTCCATAAAATAAGCATGGATTTGAAATTAGGATGATGGCATGCACTGTCCTTTAGAAGCTGTAATTTTTCCAACTGAAGCATCTTATATAGTCCAAGAACAAAGTTTTCAAGGGTCATTTTGAACAGATGTTCAGCTTTATTTCATTTCTTGGTGAATAAATTTAGGTTTATGATGAAACAGTTTTCTTATTTGGCCCAAGTTTGCTAATCTTTTGTTAGATGTATTGTTCCAGAACATGTAATTTTTACTAATAAACATGGGTATCAGAAATTCCCATTTGTTGGGCTTAAGCAGCTAGCATTAGGGCCAAGCACTTTTCCCCACAGGGCCCTAAAGGTAGGACCAAAAAGTGAGCCCTGCACAAATGTTTACACCCAAAACATCTGTGTTCATCCAAGCTAAGGTGAGGTAGGGTGTGCCTGGCCTTAGGACGCAGGAATATGTAAATCTGTGATTGTGTCTGTTGCAATGGCCCAGGATCTTGAAAATGCCATGTGCCCTCTCCACCCAAAAATTGTATAAAAGACTTAAACTCTGTTCAATAAACAGGAACTGCTTTCCAGGACACACCACCCCGCCCCACCCCCAAACGAGTGCTGCATTGGTGTCTTTCTTTTCTTTTTGCAGCAGTGGCAAGGCAGACGTCTCTTCCCAATTCCTTCCCTCTCCTTTCACAGGGATGAAGTCTGGCAAGATCCAGATCTCCCTCATTCATGCCAGGGAGCTTGGAGATTGCTGACCAGGGCCCCCAACACCCATATAGAAGTGTTTCTAAAATTTATAGATTAAAAGTAGCTGTCACCATTTGACTTTATTCAAAACGAGGGAATTATCTTCAAAGTTAAAAATAAAACATTTCTAAAATATTTAAGCTCTTTTTTTAGAGGAATATTGGTTTTCTGAATTATCTTTTTCTTTATCACATCCTGCCTTAATATTTGTTAACAACCATCACAGGTTTGATACTTTATTTAGGTATCATGATCTATAGAAGAATTAAATCATTATTAGTATATATTTTGAAATTTAAACTATCTCCTAATTGGGAGCTTAAGATATTTGGAGTTTGTGTTACATGTGATTGCCCCTATAGTCAATCCCTGGCACCTCATATGGTCCCCTGAACCCAAGAAGAGTGAGTCTAAGCAGAGACAGGAATAACCATTGAGCATGACCAGGTGAGACCCAACTACAAAACAAAACAAAAAATCATGACCTCACATAACATGACGTTTGTCTATTAATTTTTATGTCTTCCTAAAAATGTAATTTCTAAGTGGTCTGTGAGTGTTCTTTCTTTGTTTATTGCCTTAAATTCTCATATGTAGCAAACTGCATTAAATATACTGGCACATATTACTGTTTGCTAAATTTTAAAAAAATTCTATTATAATTACAGAAAAATGATGTGTGTTCATTTAAAAATAAATACCATGGTTTGATATAAAAATTCAAATTTTTAATGTAATAAATATTTTCATATTCAGAATGATCTGAGTAGAGATCTTGGTTTTTAGAACGTTTAAGTACTGTTGCAGGACTCCTCTAAGAGCCTCCGCATCTGCTCTGGGTTGCCTCCTGTAAATCACTTCATAGATAAGGGTGTAGTCTATTAGACTTTGGTACAGAGACATGCCATCTCAGAAGCCCATTTCCCTACCCTATAAAGGCTTTTCCAGGCAGATCTTTGATCAAGACATTAGCATATAAAAAGGGCCTAGGTGAGGTGCTGGGAGAAAATACCTGAGGGCATTTGACCCTCCCTGCTTTCCATAATAATGGGTGGGAGGTCTGAGTTGCAGGGGTATAAAACTAGCCTGCTTCCTCTCTCTCACTCTCTTTTTGGGCTCTCTTTTGGGGCTTGTGCTCTTCTTGGGAGTCTTTGTCTCCTCTTTACAGGGCCTTAACATGTGGTGGCTGCCATCTTGGCCTACACGTGGCTTGGGTTCTAGCCGGGAATCCTAAGCACCGGATTTTTCCTTTTGTTGATTTGTATGCCTGAACCTGTGATAAGTGAAGCCTTTTAAAACTGCATCGGATTCCTGAGTCTTCATCCATTCACCACCGGCTTCGAGGTAGAAGGGAACTTCGCACCCGGCACTGTTGGGGACCCTGGCAGCGTCCCCGACAAAGTACCTTCTGTTGATGATATCCTTTAAAAAAGAATTTAAAAAGACATTAAAATAATTTAATATATATTTAATTAATTTCATTAAAAATAATTTAATCTTTCTGATATTTTTTCTATAAAATACAATATCACCCAAAAAGTTAATATTCAAAAAGTTCATTCTCTTTTTAGAAATATCTAGAAAACATTTAAGGAAAGAAAACTATTAGTAAGTATAAATGGAAGTAATATTACTTATGCATTTTTCATATTTATACCACTGAAGTTGCAGAGAAGTTATTTATTTGCAAAACCCAAATATTAATAATAGACGATCTAGAAGAACTATAATTCTCTTAAATGGACTTGCTCCATTTGTTCCATGGGTGGTCCTTCAAATAGGCCTGCTGTGTACTTGATGTAGTTCACTTTAGCTTTTGTACTTTGTGTATTTATAGCAATCAGTGTATTATTCCTACAGCCAGAGAATACTAATCCATTACTCTGCTGAAAAGTGTACTTAGGAATAGCCTTTCCTTAGAATGACACAAAATAAATAATCATAGTCAAATATAATGATGAAATCCCTTAGCTTTATTTTTTTATATTAGTAAGTTTTTTAAAGTTCACTTGAGACTGGCAGGTAGAAAAGAAATTATACAAACAGGGAAGACAATATATCTCTTTTAAAGCGGCAATATCAGTCATCCTGATGGATTCGTCTAATCAGCTATAGATGATTGTTTCCGCTTGAGTTCAATGTTTGGAAGCAGTGCCTGGTTTACTGGTAAAGCATATGAAGTCAGTTAAATAGAGTTCTTCCTAGGTTTACTACTTTGTAGCTGGACAACATTAATGGAATATTTAACAACAAATGTCCCAGTATCTTAACTTGTTATATTTCCTTCAGTACAGTGTATTTAAACTAATTTTAATTAGTTTAATAAAACCTTTTAATTTTTTGAGGTATGTAAGGAATTAGCAACCAAATTATATTCTATATGTTTTATTTTAATTTCTAATAAATTGTATGCATTAGGACTATCTCAAATATTCAAAAGGAAATTTCAAATTACTGATGGCACTGAACAGTGATTTATTCAAGTATATGCACAGTCTTAGTTTATTCTTTCATCAAAATCCCGATACTCCAATTGTATAAGTTTTGTGAGTTGTGAATGTCTTTGTACTTATTCCTTGATTCTGCTCCTTAATGACTTTATTCTGTTTGGGTCCAGAGTCGCAAGTCCTAGGAAGCACAAAGAATCCAGCCAGTAATGCAAAATGCAAACAGAATTTATCAAGCTAGTTAGCTGGGGTCAAGTTTTAGGCACGCCGGTCCAGCGAGACCCCGAGTAAACGGAAGCTTTGGATTATATAGCCACTATTAGCATCATAGCTCAACAAACTTAAATTCAAAGAAAAACGTAATGCAATGAAAAACATAATTCAAGCCGCACAATCACGTTGTTTTGATATGTCCCCAATGTTCTAAATGTCAGTACGCCCTGCCCGCACCCGAGAGGTTTCTAGATAGCAGAGATGGGGCACTGTTGGTTTCCAGAGCTTCTGGGCAGAGGCCTCCCAGCTGCCCTTCTCAGGGCTGGAGTGGGTGGATAATGAGCCCTCAGTAACTTTCCACAGCAATATGGGGTCCCCTTGGTCATTGAACCAGCGTGCTGTTTGACTTACCTAACAATTCCTAACTCCCATTAAAATTCATTGCTTTGAATGCTTTTATTTTAATTCAGGTAAGGAGCCTACTTTCAACATTCAGTATCAAGGTATTTTTTAAGTATAATAGTTAAATACAACTTGAAGTACTCTATCATTTGTTTTTCTTTGCCCTCTGTTTTCAACTGCCTCACACTGAGTAAGATCTTTTCTTTGCCCAAAACTGATTTTTTGTGATTTCTCAAATCAGAAGTCAGAGTTTGCTGATTTCTCTCGCCCAAAAAACATACATGTGCATTGCTGATTCTCGGATGATTCTTATCCTTCAAATTATGGCTAGAATCTCACATTTGTCAACTATTATTTTTGATTTTCTACTTAAAATTTCCTATTTATCACTATAACTGTCCTAAAAAACATTTTCAGTTTTCTCATATTTGGTATTTATATTTCTACAATGATTGGATCTAGCAAAACAGTAGCAACAACAATAAAAGTACCTCATTCACTGTGACTTGCTTCTCAATAAAACATAACTGAAAGTTGAATAAAATAGTGAGTTGATTTTGTAAGTAATTTATATAGATTTTTCCAGATACTAGTGCGTGTTCTGTCGTCTCTGTCAATGACAGTCACTACCATAGAGGGTTTTACTACCATACAGGATTATGTTTCATGGTATATTGGACTTGTAAATTCATAAACACGGAAAAAACCCTCAATTGATTAGACTAGATTTATAGTTCCTGATTTACATATTGTTTAGAAACATGTGCCTGAGGAAGTCAAAATATCAGTGTCTATTGTTAATACATGGCTATTTTTATAATATATATTTATGAACAAGCTAATATGATAAAAGTCTTGCTTATTTAAATAAAAATTGCCCTACCAAACAATTTTGGATTAGAACTTTATATTGCAAAATTTTAATATTACTTTATTAATGAAATATAGTATTGAATATTTTTCTGTACCTTGTTTGAAAATTAAAAACAAAATAAGCAATAATATCATTATAAGATTTAAGTTCTGGGTTATTTTGTTTCTTTGTTTGGGGGCCTACCCAGTTGTGCTAAATATTTACTTTTGGCTCTCTGCTAACATGCAAGACAAGTGCCCTGCCTTAACTATTGCTCTGACCTTACGTCTTAAGTTTTATTTTATATGCAAATAAGAAACATTACTCTATAAGAGGTGTTACTGCTGTGTACTTTTAAGTGATATAAAATTAAAAGAAACTAAACTCTAAGGACTCTCTCTTAAAATATCTTGATGATAGTTACTAAATTCCCTTTATAAAAAGATCATGTTTATCAGAAAATCTCATTTTACCTTCTAAACAATCAATCAAAAGCGTGGAGATGAAATAATTGTAGATTAATCACCAACATATTGATAAAGTAATACAGAAAAGGTGTAGTCGCATGACACTTTAAAGAACTAGTTTTCAGAGGCAGGAACCAAGTTTGGTTCCCCATCACCCTATATGGTCACTGTAATCTGCCAGGAATAATTCTTAAGTACAGAGTCAGAAGTAAGCCTTGAGAACTGCAAGTGTGACCCCAAAATAAATAAACAAACAGAAAAGATCTAGTTGTCAATCTATAAAATAAGTACATAAATAACTATATATGTTTATCTATGTATCTCAGATAGGAAATATATAAATCTACATTTATTTATTCATTTGCTGAATGAAATTAACAAGGAACTATTTACACAATTGGAAATTTTCCAATTTCATTTAATAACAATGATCAAACTCCTGATATCTCTAAAGAGTATCCTAATTCATTATAAATTATTGGGAGAAGCTGCAGGTGTAAGTTGCCTGCCAGAACATCTTAAGCACTGCTTCTATATTGGCTTAATTAACTCCAAAGGGAATAGATCTTTCAGGTCTATTCCAAACAGCTTAACTCTTGAACTTTTCTGACTGAGAGAAAAGGAATACTTTGTAAATGAGTAAATAAACAAAATTCATGTAGAAGCAGGAAACTCCCAAATCCCATGATCAAAACATCTTTTATCTCTCATTCTCTGGTTAACAGATATATCATTTATATTAAATATTAGTCACAATAGGAATATAAAACTCAAAGAATTGTCAATGGCCACTTGGGGAGAAAAATAGATGAGATTTGGTATATTATTTACCAAAATTGTGTTTTCTTTAAGTTGTATATGAGAGGTCTGGTGTGATTTGGAAAAGAGACTCTTACACTTAACAAAGAAACTCTAGAAGTTTAGCATACAGCTGGAGAAATAGCTTTGAAATGTAGAATATTTTAATTTTGCTTCAACAAACATTTTCTAAATCTTTTTATATTAA
Source organism: Cryptotis parvus (assembly GCA_021461705.1). NCBI lineage: Eukaryota > Metazoa > Chordata > Mammalia > Eulipotyphla > Soricidae > Cryptotis > Cryptotis parvus. The sequence goes on along the minus strand of JAJIBD010026132.1, from coordinate 92,509 downwards.
ACAATATTTAGAAATACAACTGCTTAAGAAGTTAATGTTTGTGATACATTCCAAATACATGGGTATGTTTCTTTGGTACAATGTCACTTGCCTCTTCTCTATCTGGATTAAGACAGTGTGGTATTGGTATAGAGACAGACCCATAGACCTAGGAATAAAACTGAGTATCCGAAACGCACTCACAAATATACAACCACTTAATCTTCGATAAAGGAGCAAAAAAATATTAAGTGGAGCGAAGAAAGCCTCTTCAACAAATGGTGCTGGGAAAATTGGGCAGCTACGTGTAAAAACATGAACTTAGACCTCCTTCTAACGCCATGCACAAAAGTCAGATCAAAATGGATTCAAGATCTCGATATCAGACATGAATCTATAAGGTACATCGAAGAAAACATAGGAGAAATGCTCTACAACATTGAAATGAAAAGTATCTTTAAAAGACGACACACCACTGACCAAGCAAATGGAAGCAATGATAAACAAATGGGATTATATAAAATTGAAAAGCTTCGCACCTCAAAAGAAACGGTGACCAAGATACAAAGACAATCCACAGAGGGGGGAAAGGATATTCACCCAATACCCATCTGACAAGGGGTTAATATCCAGGATATATCAGGCACTGGTAGCACTCCACAAGAAAAAAACAGCCAACCCCATCAAAAAATGGGGAGAAGAAATGAACAGAAGCTTCCAAAAAGAAGAAATTCGAATGGCCAAAAGGCATATGAAAAAGTGCTCTTCATCTTTAATCATCAGGGAGATGCAAATCAAAACAACAATGAGGTACCATCTCACCCCACAGAGACTGGCACACATCCAAAAGAGCAAGAACAACCGTGCTGGCGTGGATGTGGGAAAAAGGGACTCTCATCCACTGTTGGTGGGAGTGCCGACTGGTCCAGCCCTTTGGAAAACAATATGGGCATTCCTCCGAAAGCTAGATATTGAGCTCCCATTTGATCCAGCAATAGCACTCCTGGGAATATACCCTAGAGACCGAAAAACACATAGCAGAAACACTATCTGTACTTTTATTCATCTCTGCGCTATTCACTATAGCTAGAATCTGGAAACAACCTAAATGCCCGAGAACAGAGGACTGGCTAAAGAAACTGTGGTTCATCTACACTATGGAATACTATGCGGCTGTCAGAAAGGATGAAATTATGAAATTTACCTGCAAATGGATGGACATGGAGTCTATCATGCTGAGTGAAATTAGTCAGAAGGAAAAGGACAGATATAGAATGACTGCATTCATTAATAGGATATAAATAGATACCAGTGTTTTACTAAATATGGGAAATGGTAATGGCAGATTAAAACTCACCACTGAATATACACAAAGAGACTTAAGTGATAAACTTTAAATATCTGCAGGGCTAGCCACAATGTGTAAAATAAGAGGGAGAGAGATGCAGAGACAGAGAGAGAGATAGAGAGAGAAAAGAGAGGAAAACTGGGGAACCTGCTATTAAGGCGGCCTGGGGGCGGGAGGGGAGGGGGGTACATTGGTGGTGGAAATGGGGCACTGGTGGAGGGATGGGTGCTGGAATACTGTATTACCAAGAACCAATTATGAACACCTTTGTAATTGTATGTTTCACTGTGGTATAATAAAAAATTAAAATAAATAAAATAAAACCACGTTCTTGTGGCCTCCATTATCTGGACTTGTCTCTATGAAGTCTGCTTTCGGTGTAGGCATCCCTAATCTAGAGTCTGTCCAGCTGAGAGGAGGCTGTCATCTGTGTCTTCTTCTGAGGCTTGGCTCTATCACTCTTTGCTGTGTCTCTAGAGGACTGCACCTCAGTTGTTCCCTGTCATCATGGACTTCCTTGGTCTTCATTCATGGCCACATGGGTAAGATCCCTGTGCTCTGTAATTTACTGCTGGACCTCTCTAAGGACAGTTCCCAGAGGTTTTTCCTTTTCGGGATTTCATTCTCCAGCCAAGTCTACATGACAGAGCCTTGTAAGACTTGGTGAGTGATGGGGTATGGAGGAAGGAGGAGGAGAGGACATGCTTTGAATCTGTTGTTCTTGCTTCCGCCCATCGTTCTTGACTTGGGCTACCTTTCATTTTTAAATTCTTTTTATTATACCACCATGGAATAATAAAAATTACAATTATAAAGATGTTCATGTTTGGCTTTCAGTCATACAGTGTTATAGCATCCATCCCTCCATCAGTGTCCACTTCCCACCACCAATGTCCCCTGATCCCTCCACCTCTCCCCGGCCTGCCTCTAATGCAGGCACTTCTCTCTCACTCTCTCTGTCTCTCTTCTCTCTTTCTCTCTCTCTCTCTCTCACTCTTGCTCTCTCTTCCTTCTCTTACACATTGTGGCTTATAATACATACATTTAGATGTTACCATGTATATCTCTTAGCCTCTCTCAATACTCAATTCTGGAATGGTATTATTATTTCCAACAGTTATTAGCACATTGTTCCCTTCTATGTCTTACCTCTGACTTCCACACACTTGTGGTAGATTCCACCCATTGACAAGACCTCTTGGTCTTTATTTTGCCTGATCTTGGATATTGGTATCATAATATTTTATTTTTATATCACACAAATAAATGCAATCATTCTAAATATGTCCTTTACCTTCTGGCTAATGTCACCCAGCATGATCCTGTCCATATCCAAACATTTATAGGCAAATTTCATAACTTAGTTTTTCCTGACAGCTGCATAGTATTCCATTGTGCAAATGTACCACAGTTTATCCAGCCGTCTGTTCTTGGACCCTCTGGTTGCTTCCAGATTCTGGCTATTGTGAAAAGTGCTGCTATGAACATAGAAGTCCAGATGGTGTTTCTGCTGGGTGGTTTTTGCCTCCCAGGGTGCAGCCGTTTTCTAGAACTATAGATATAGGTATAGATATAGGTATAGATATAGATAGATATAGATATAGATATAGGTATAGATATAGATATAGATATAGATATAGATATAGATATAGATATAGATATAGATATAGATATAGATAGATATATAGATATATAGATATATATAGATATATATAGATATGTAGAGATATATAGAGATATATATAGATATATATATTCCCAGGAGTGATATAGCTGGGTCAAATGGGAACTCAATTTCTAGTTTTCAGAGAAATGTCCATATGTTTTAGAAAACGGCTGTACCAGACAACATTCCCATCAACAATGGATGAGAGTTGACTTGGGCTCCCTTTCATCTTCTGTTATTTTCCATCCTGGTCATTCTATCCTAGCATTCCTTTTTGTTTGTTTGTTTTGTTTGTTTGTTTGTTTGTTTTTTGAAGAATTCCTGGCAGTGCTCAGGGTTGCTCCTGGGTCTGCACTCAGGAATTAATTATGGCAGTGCTCAGGGGAACATATGAGATGCCAATGATTGAACCCAGGTCAACTGTGTGCAAGGCAAGCACCCTACCTGCTGTGCTCTAGGGTCAGGCCTGGTTAGTACTTGGACAGGAGACCTATTCTTATGAAGAAAGTTTTTCATGTGAATGGGTTTTAAATTGAGTAGAATAGATCAACCATAGATTAACTTGATTCCCTGGTGCTCCACCCTTCCACTTCCATTAAACAGCACTACTTGGTCCTAGCAGGGGAAAGAGCCCTGAGCACTTCCAGACCTAAAGTCCCTAAAGTGTAAAGAAAGAACAGAGAGAAGGATCAAATTTCTTATCATTACCATAAATGGAACAGGAAAACTTCTAATCATAAAAACAAGGTTTTGCTAATCTATGTTAAATTGGGGGGGGGGGGGGCGCTTGGGTAGAGGAAGTGAATGAAAGGGGTTTGAGATTTCTAAATTAACCTTGGAAAAAATTTTCATTCAGGGTGAGGATGGCTTGAAGAATAAGAAGACCACCAACAGTAGTCAGGGTGCCTGGAAACCCCATTGGTGATTCTCAGCCAAGAGATCTGGTTGTTTGATATGAGGGTATCTTGCTGCTCAGGGACCTACAGCCCAAGTGATGCAAGAGTCAAGTGGTAGGTCTCTGATTCCATCCATGGTTTTTCAGGTTCTTCATTCATGAAAATAGTGTGTAATAAAGATTCCCAGAGTCGAAAATAGAAGCATTTATTGATAACTAAGTAAGATAGAAACTCCCCGCAGGGAGGAAATTATTATAGGACTAAGTTAAATTTGGCTCAATTTTTATGGGAATTTTATGGAAAAAAAATAGGTGTTACTTATTTTTAAAAAAATATGAGGGAATTTCAATTTTTTTTCCAGAGATATTTCACTGATTTAGGGTCCATTTGTATGATGCTGGGATAAGGCTAAAATGTCACTCTTCCACTTAGACTGTTGGGACTTTTTGTTTATTTAAAAAATTTTAGGTTATAAATGTTAACATATGCCCATGTATTGCACCGTTATCTCTCTCTCTCTCTTTTTTTTTTTTGCTTTTTTGGGTCACACCCAGCGATGCTCAGGGGTTTTTCCTAGCTTTGCACTCAGGAATTACTCCTGGCGGTGCTCGGGGACCCTAAGGGATGCCAGGGATCGAACCTAGACCAGCACAGGCCGGCCGTGTGCAAGACAAAAGCCTTATATCTTAATCTTCTGTGATACCAAGTTCTGGGACAGAATTTATGGTCTTGAGATAGTGTGAACTCCCAGTCTCAGAGATTTTTGAGGATTTTGCAGGAGTGCATATAAATGATAATAAAGTCAGCTAAAATAGAGCCACAAAAACAATGGGAAAGGGGGAACCGGAGGCTCTCCCATTCACAGGTGATTACTTCAGGCCCCTGGAAGCAATGGGTATCACTTAGAGATGATTAGGAACTTTGGGCTGTCCTCCTGATGTCTGGGGACCTTGTGAAACCGAGATTGAACATGTGACTTAACCCCTCCCTCTCTCCAAGGCTGATATTTTTAATAAAATTATCTGGAAGATAGCCAAAATATAAAAATATTTTTAGAAGAAATTTTAAAGTATGAGTGAGAATAATCCAAAAATAATTGGTGATAAATACCCCAAACTTTTTTTTTGATGTTTCAAAGAAATGACTGTGAATGGCGGGTGGCTGGAGTAAATTTAAATAGAGAAGATAAAAATCATAGAATAGTCTGATTATGTAATTATGAGTCCCTCATTATCCAGTTAAGAATAATGCAGTCATACTGGGGGATATTGATTATGGAAATAAATGCATGTGATTTAATGTTTTTTATTACTCTTTAGTGGAAAAATGTATTGGGAAAGAGGTTTGGCGTAATTGAAACACTGCTATTGAAAGACAATAGTGTATTTGTTAAACTACAATCTTTTGAGAGTTATTGTCAACAGGACTTGTTGATAAGTTTGATGTGAAGAATGAGAAAAAGAGAACATCAGGGGTAAAATTGATATATAACATCAAGGGTGACCTGTGCAAATGGCTATATGGAACTGCATACACTCAAAATGAGAATTTTCTTTAGAAGCAGAAGTTTATATGTATTAACAATGGATGTTCCCAAGAATATATTAAGGAAAATTTGTTCATTGAAATATTTTTTTGCTTTTTATGGGGGGCAGGGGGTCACACCCAGCAATGTTCAGGGGTTGCTCCTGGCTCTGCACTCAGGAATTCCTCCTGGCAGTGTTTGGGGACCATATGGAATGCTAGGGATCAAACTCAGGTTGCCCCATGTGCAAGACAAATGCCCTAGTCACTGTACTATCGCTCCAGCCCTTGTTCATTGAAATATTTAAGCTTAAAATTTATTAAAAGTATAAACTTGTAAATTAGAGTTCAGTTACAAGTGTAATCTTGTAAGATATAATATTTTAGATTTACTTTAAATATATCTTCAGGATAAGATTTTTAATAGATTAATGTTGGTTAAAGAAAGTAAAGGGATGAGTATAATTCCTATTTAGAAGTCAGTGAAATGAGGGAAAGCTTCCAAAAAGAAATAGCAAATAGCAGAGCAGGCGAATGAAGTAAGATCGATGTTTTATTGTAGTAGAAGCTGATACTTGGTATTTTATTGAAGTAGAGCTGATACTTTACAGTATTAAAATGTTAAGGGAAAGCATTTCAAATAGCTGTATAGTTAGTAGGCTTAAGGATGTCTGAACGATGATACAAGAAAAGGCATAATGACTGAATCTTGCAATATATTATCACTGAACACCTCGATGAATACAATTTAGTAGAATGGCAGTGCACTCAGATTTATAATATAATTCTTTGGCACAGCCATTATTTACATATATCTAACATATATATGGCATATAAAAATAAATACCATGAAAATGGAAGGAAAGACAATAGAGGTATTGAAACACTCTAATGACATTTAGAAGATTGGAATATTGGAGAGAGTTGAGGTTAATGGATGTTGGGGTATGCTGGGTGCTCCGATCAAATCAGGGAGCAAGGCCAGCGATACCTTTCTGCCCCAGGTGATTGGTGGCCAATGGACAGAGAAAGATACGAGAATCAAGAAAAGTTTCAAAAAGCTTTACTGATACTTATTCTGGTATACAATACAGCAATAGGAAAACCCCAGACTTTTGGACCTAGTTGGGCTCTGGCCATGTATAGGTTTAGAATCCTAGGCCAAGATGGCTGCTACCATGTGCTAAGGCCCAACAGGGAAGAGAAAGGAGAAAGAAGGCGAGGGAGTAGAAAAGGTGAAAAGGCAAAAAGGCAAAAGGCGGAAGAAAGCAGGCTACAGCTTTTATAACTTTTCAGCCCAGACCGGGTCAAATCAATGGAAAGCAGTTAGGGTCAGTTCCCTTTAGGTAACTTCTCCCAGAACTTCTCCTAGTTCCATCGAAATGTTAATATTGCTCCAGCCAGGGCTACAAGTCCTTGGTAGATGAGGTGTCGGGGCGCTCCGCTGGGGTCCCCGACAGTGCCAGGAAGCGAGTTCCCTTCTACCTCCAGCCGGCGAGGAATGGATGGACACTTAGGAATCCGATGCGGTTTTAGAAGGCTTTACTTATCACAGGTTCAGGCATACAAATCAGCAAAAGGAAAAACCCGATGCTTAGGATTCCAGGCTAGAACCCCAGCCACGTGTAGGCCAAGATGGCGACCACCACATGTAAAACTTCCAAGGGGAATAAACGCTCACAAGGCGAAATCCCACCGGGAAGAAGAAGCCCGGGAGAGCAGGGAACCGCAAGTTTATACCCCCCCCCCATACTCAGACCTTCCTCCCATTGTTATGGAAAGCAGGGAGGGTCCAATGCCCTCAGGTAGTCCCTCCCCTGCATCTCACCTAGGGCCTTTACTGTGCTAATGTTTTGAGCCGGAATGCCTTTGAAATGTAGAGAAGGGGGTTTCTGAGATGGCAAGTCACTGTACCAAAGACCAACACCAATGCCAGTTAAATATTTCTCCAAGCCTTCACAAGTCTCCTCTACTTCATTGTAGTTTTATATTTTATCAGGGAGCCATGCTTGTTTGTTTGGAAGCAAACAGCATTTCTCTCTGGTCTAATTACTTAGGTGTCCTTACGTGGCCAGGCTAATATGCTGGTAAGATCTAGCTAGTCCCACGATGATTGTGATAGCATGGGAGAATATTTATACCAGCTAGTACAGCATACATGGTCGGATAAACTGCCACATTTAGACTACCCCCTTATCTACAGAGTGATCTGCGGGAGGCAATCCAGAGCAGATGCAGCGGCCCTTAGGAGTCCTGCAACAGATAGGGAAGGGCAACTGAGATGAACTGTATTTCAGAACACAAAGGCACGCATCTGTACCAATGGATATTCTTAGCCAGGTATATATTTCTCCAAGTCTACAAGATTTTCATCTTAACTTCATAATTGTTTTGTATAATTTGCATAATTTGTGTAATATAAATTGTATAATTATACAAATGTAAAATTTGTATAAATCATATAAAATAAGCCTTTAGACTTTCTAGAGAGCCACACTTGCTTGCTTGCTTGGAGGCAAACAGCATTTCTCTCTGGTCTAATTACTTAGAGATACACTGTGGCCAGGTAAATATATTGGTAAGATCTACCTAGTCCTATGATGATTGTGGTAGCATGAGAGAAAATATTTATACCAGCAAACATAGAATACATGGGAATATATACAGACACATAAAGTCACAGATTCAAACTGTTTTCTGCCATTTATCTACAAAGTGACATGTAGGAGATAACTCCAGGCAAGGTTCAGAGGCTCTAGGCAACAGTGTACTGCAACAAATGGAGAATCATTTTAAGAAAAGCATTTATGACATAGTATGCTTGTGCTCTGATGTTAGAGACAGAAGTGAGGAAAATCTCCCCCAAACAAAAGAGAAAAAAGTGATCTATGAGAGGGAACAACACTGAAAGGGATGAACAAGTAGAGGAGTTTGGTTGAGGGTAAGAATGGGTCACTGACAGTTTAAGGGGGAGTAAGACCCATATATGTATGGACACATAGAATGACAGATTTAATGGCCGCATTTTGAGAAATTTTCTTCTAATTGTTTCTATTGTCTCAGTAATTGGGAATCATACTTAATGAGAATGAGAGAGAGTTGCTATACCATCCCATAATAAGTTGTAGAGTAAACTGAACAGGGAGATATAGAAAAATTGCCCAATTGTACTGAGGACCAAATTGAAATTCATGGCGATGAATTTAAAGTCAGACCAACTGGCATGGTTTTATTTTTTTTGGAGTAATAGTAACCTTCTATCAAGCACAGAAGTAAGTGTGAAATGAATTAAGTATTATAGCTGTAATGGTTGCTAATATACATGCAACAAGCTTCACAGTTAAAAACTATCATGGAAATAAATGTTATTTCTTGGCTCCAGTTTTGTAGCACCCCAAGTAGTAGCTTTACTGTGGGCAGATACTTCATTATATGGTACACATCAAATAAGCATGTAAGAATGCCTAACGTTAGTCATTAGGAAAACATATCACTAAATACTAGGATGGCTTATATATTATATATGGACATATTTTTATGTAAAGGCTCTCACATAAGCATGTAGAGATTGTGGATTTTAAAGAGTAAAGATCTAACACTTTGGACAAGAATTGTATAAAAGTTTCTGGTAAAACTGAAATATCATCTTGGATATTTATTCTAGAGAAACTTAGGCTCATATAACAAAAAGCACAGTCTTCTTTGTTACTGAAAAAACTGGAACCAGCCCACATGTTCTTCAATGGCAAACTTTTAAACAAACCATGATGCATTAATAATATGGAGCAATATTCTCACTATTGCAAAGAGAAGAGCTATCATTACTTGCTACAACATGACTTAATCTCTAGAGGGATTGGAGCCAGAGTGATAGTACAGTATGTAAAATACTGGCTTATATACCTCCTATGGAGGTTTGCGGTAAACGCTGAGGCACCCTAAACAAAATCCAAAAGCAGGGTCAGGGATCCCCTTCTGTCCCAGGGGATTGGCAGCTGGCTGACAGAGAAAGACACAAGAATCCAGCGAGGTTTCAAAATGCATTACATAACACAGGTTCAGGCATAAAAATCAATAATAAGAAAAACTCCAAACTTAGGATTCCCTGCTGGACCCCGGATATATGTAGGCCAAGATGGCAACCACCACGTGTTAAGGCCCTGTAGAGAGGGAGACAGAGGCAAGGCACCAGCAGAAAGGGGGAAAAGGAGAGAACACCCAGAGCAAGCCCAAAAGAGAATGGAGAGAAGATGCAGCCTAGTTTTATATCCCTGTAATTTAGACCTCCCACATGAAAGGAAAGCTATCAGGGTCAAATGCCCTCAGGTAATTTCTCCCAGGACCTTACCTAGCCCTTTGAAATGTTAATGTTGCCTAGCCAAGATCTGCCTAGGGAAATGGCTTTGCAGGGTAGAGAGGGGAGGGGCTTATGACATGAGCTGTATCTCAGAATACAAAAGCAAGCATCTCTACCAAAAAAATATACTATAGTCAGTTAAGTATTTCTACAAGCATTCACAAGAGTTTCCTCTTTTGCTTTATGGTCGTTCTGTATGTTAGCTTTGAGTTATCAGGGAGCCATTCTTGCTTGCTTGGAGGCAAACAGCATTTTTCTCTGGTCTTATTCGTTAGAGATCCAACGTGGTCGGTCAGTCAAATATACCAGTAAGTTCTAGTTAGTCCTGCGATGATTGTGGCAGCATGAGAGAATTATTTATACCAGCCAGTATCGAATCCATGGTCAGATAAACTGCCACATTCAAACTGTCCTACACCTATCTACAAAGTGACCTGCAAGAGGCAACTCCAGGCCAGATGAACAGACTCTGGGCAGGTGCTCTGCAACAGATGTTCAATATTCAGTACCCCATATGGACCCCTGAGCCTGCCAGGAGTGACCCCTTGCACAGAGCCAGAAGTAAGCTCTGAGAAATGCCAGTGTGACCCCACTTTTTTTTTTAATATCACAGGTTATTGGCTGAACTTGGAGTGGGGATTTGGGCTCCTCCTCCCCATTCCTCTACCTTCATATCCACTGGCGTGACCGTAGGCTCCCAACCACCACAGCCAGCAACACTGGAACAGAGATACTCCAGACCTACAGCTGCGCCTCTCATCCCCAAGTGGAACAGACCATGGAGTTCAGGAGGGAGGTAAATGGCTCCAGCCAGGCCCTTGCCAAGTCCAACACAGCTTCTAGGGTTCACTCACATGTGCGGTGGCCACACTGGCTGGACTTGGAGCAGGCATTTTGGTACCCTCACATTCCTCTTCCTCCATGTTCGCTGGCATGGCTGTGAGCTCCCAACCACCACAGCCAGCAACACTGGAAGAGACACTCCAGACCCACAGCTGTGCCAGTGCATAGCGGCTCTGCTGCAGCACAACAGTTTTAGACAATGATGGAATTTAGGACCAGGTCCTTCCCAGGATCTTTCACATGTATACACTGTATACAGTTCTAGAGAGGTTCTAGCCATGGCCCTTCATCCCAGTGAGCCTAGCAAAGAAGCCAGGGGAACACCCACACCATGAGGGCAGTCATTCTCGACATCCAGACTTAGCTACAGCTCCTCAGAGCTCCATCCGAGAAAATAGCCGAACTCACCTCATTGCGGTTCATCACAAAATACACAAGATGAGAGCCTACTACTGAGAGTGTATCACCTACATGACAGAGCCTGACAAGCTACCTGTGTCGTATTTGATATGCCAAAGACCAGTAACAATTATAGACCTCATTCCCATGACCTGAAGAATGGTTTGAGGCTCTTCATGTTCCTGGAGCGAGCCCTTGGGCTACACTAGTTATCGCCAGGACATAGGGAAATGTTACTGGTGCCCTCACTCAAGTAAGTCGATGAATAATGGGAAGAGAAGTGATACAAGTGATCCATCTTATTATTAAGATGATAGAAAAATCAACAGGAAAGGTTTGCATACTGTGGTATGTTTTCTTTAAATTCTGTAAATAAAATTATTATAGAATTGGAGAACAGATTAGGAGTTGCTAATGGAGCAGATTAGGAGTTGCTAATGCAGCAGAAGGAGCTCTCAAAGGACGGACAGCGTGCTTAGCATAAGGGAGGCCGGGTGTGATCTGGTGCCAACATGGACTTGAGAGCACCTCTGAGAGCATCCTAAGCACAGAGAAATAAACATTTACCCTTATGATATTGAGATGGTGACCCCTAAACCTAAAAAAGAAACAAAAGTTGTCAGGGGAATGTGTGAGTAGAGACATAGTACAATTGGTAGGGTGGTTACTTTGCATGGAACCAACCCAGCATTGCCAGGAGTGACCCCTGAGTACAATAGAGTCAAAACTAATCCCTGAGCTCTGATGGATATTAGTCCCAATCAAAATAATTTGTTGTTAGAGGTTAGGTTTGGAATTCAGAGCTTGGAAAGATTAAAAGAAGTATCTATGTTATAATTCAATACTATATGGTGATATGCAAAAAGTAGGTACGTGTGACATTTTTGTAGCTCAAATATACATAATTATACATTCATGCTTGAATAAGTAAGAGTAAAACTGGTGCAGGTAAACAAAAGAGTGGATTGTAATGATGTCAGTTTCTTGACAAGGAAACTGAAATGTAATTTTGATAAGTCATATAGGTGAGTTTGAAAAATTAAAAGACATTATGTAAAAAGCAAAAGATTTATGCGATCTGAAGAGAAACCAGAGTTAAAAAGACATTATGGATCTATCTATATTTTTTCAGATTAATGTATGTGAACCTAAAAATCACCAAAATATATGATATATATTTGTAAAATTTGTAGTTTTTAAAATTTCATTTATCTCAATATAAATTTTCACAGTTTATATATTTATCTCAATATAAAGTTTCACAGTTTAAGTTTCCTAAGATATTTTTGAACTATGACAGTATTCAGCACTATTTTTTTTCTTAAATTATGCATAAATCAAATATATATTTACTAATTATGGTATGCTAGATGAAATAAACACCATAATAATATTAGAAAACAATCTGAAAATGTTTTATATGCTATGTTAAAAAGAAATTGCTATCAATCACCCCCACATTATCAAGAGGTCATACTCATTTATATTTTCAGATTTTTAATTAAATTTTGAATTAATATATTTCTGAAAATATTCACATCTATTGACTCTAAAGTAGACTAGAAAATTATAATGTGACTTTCCCCAATGCATTTTAGTAAGTTCAGCATTTTACATAGCCTCCTTCAAGGAACACCCTGGAAACACTTGATTAATATAAGGCTGCTTCTCCCATATCAGGTAGCATTTCTTGCTCTGAATCTGAAGGGAAATAATGTTCTGAGCATAACATCTCCTGAGAATGTTACCAATAAAACACTTGCCTCGATTTTCAAAAGGTCAAGCAAGGGCATTGTTGCATTTAGCCTTTTATTCCCAATCTTCATCACGATACCTTTTGAGAGAATGAATAAATGGATGCCCTGATACAACTGGAATGATGAATACAAATCTTCAAATTATAGTGCACATTGCACAACTTATTCCCCTAGCTTCTCTCTGCGTTGTCAAGAAATATTTTACAAAAGTAAGCACAAATTGCATACATTTTTCTAATGAAGTGGTAGTACTTTTTATTTTCCATAAGTCCTATGACTGTTTTCATTATGCAGAATCAACTAAAGTTGTTATGAGTTCCAATATAAGAATCTAATCATCTGTAGATATCTTTTTAAGTAATAATTTAGGGAAAGGGATATGACTCTGTATAGAACATTTGCCTTCCATATGTGAGGTTCAATTCCCAGTACTAAAAATAATTATAATATTTAATTTTGTTAAAGAAAAGAACAGATAATTTATGTTTATAATAATGCTACAGTATGTCAATTAAGGGATGACTAGAGACTAATCTCCAAGGAATATCAAAGTTTATAGTAAATGTATGACTTTGTTTTGGATTTATTTATGCTTTTTGCTGACTTTAAAAAAGTACACTGCAACTATTTTATTTAGAAAATAACTATAATAATAAGTTTTTATATATAACTTTAATTCAAATGGAAACCACATTTCTCTCTTTCTTTTTGCTTCCTTGCTTCCTTCTTTCCTTCCTTCCTTCCTTCCTTCATTCCTTCCTTCCTTCCTTTTTTCTTCCTTTCCTTCTTTCTGAGGACCAAATGGGACAGCTGGGAATTGAACCCAAATTGGCTGTGTGCAAGGCAATCTAGCTTCTGGACTATTGCTCTAGCCCATGGAAACCATATTTAATAGCAAGTAATCTTTGACTTGAAAAGTATGTTTACTATTTTGTTTTTGTGGCATTTAGGACTTAATTTAAATTTATGCTTATAAAATTTAATGCTTATAGTCAACAAATAAATTCCAGAAAATGCAAAGGTGCAGAAGATATAACATTTTTATAGTAAACATACATTTGTATTTAGTATATTACGTTAAGTATAATATATAAAAGTTAAGTAGGAATGCTTAAACTATAACTACTCTATTTAAACTTTCTTCAGGATACTAACTATACAAAGTATTTTGATAATATGGGTTTTACTATTCTTATTTATTACCACTACTCATCTCCCTCATACCATCCTCATAATAGAGCTCCACCTTAAACAGCATGAAATTTTCAATTCATTACTCTTTACCTATTTTTTAATTATAAATAACCTTCACTGAGCCTTTTCATTTGTTTTAGTAGACCTTATCATTAATTAAGTAAACCATGAATTTCAGTATTATTTACCCTGGGATGCAGGGGCAAGTTTTTGGGTCAAGCGGGTGTTGAGGTCATACATGCAGTGTTTAGTGGCTATTCCTGGCCTTGTGCTCAGGAATTAGCCTTGGTGATGCTTAAGGGACTATAAGCAATGCTGGGAGTTGACCACTGTGACACACATACAGAGCAAGCAATCGCTTTAACTTCAGTTCTCTCTCCCCCTCTCCCCAATTTGCCATTTTAATTCTTCAGAAATTTCTATTATAAGTTTTTCAGAACTTGAAGCCTGATGAAAGTATAGCTGGTAGGGCATTTGTCTTGCTTGCAGATGACCTAGGATCAATCCAAGAGTATCCCATATGGTCCCCAATCACCACCAGGACTAGTCCGTGAGTGTAGAGACAGGAATAAACCCTGAGCACCAGTGTTCATGACCCAAAGAGAAAATTAATAAGTGAATGAATGAACGAATGAACAAACGAATGGATGAATGAATGAACGAACAAACAAAGGAACGAATGAATGAATGAATGAATGAATGAATGAATGAATGGTTGGATAAGCAGATAAATCACTTGTCAGTTGTCTTCCCGTTCATCACCAATTTGCTCAAGCTGGCACCAGTAACATATTCATATGCCCTGTCTCATGCTAGTAGAGCCCAAGGGCATCTGCTTGCTCCAGGAACATAAAGAACCTCAAACTATTCCATCAGGTCATGGGAATGAAGTCTATAATTGCTACTGGTCTTTGGCATATCAAATACACGGGTAGCTTGCCAGGCTCTGCCCAAGGAGGTGATAGATAGATAGATAGATAGATAGATAGATAGATAGATAGATAGATAGATAGATAGATAGATAGATAGATAGATAGATAGATAGATAGATAGATAGATAGATAGATAGATAGATAGATAGATAGATAGATAGATAGATAGATGGATAGATAGATGGATAGATAGATGGATGGATAGACGAGATGGATGGATAGATAGATGGATAGATGGATGGACGGACTGGACGGACGGACTGGACTGGACGGATGGATGGATGGATGGATGGATGGATGGATGGCTAGAGATGGATGGCTAGAAATGGATGGATGGATGGATAGAGAGGGATGGCTAGAGATAGATGGATGAATGGATGGATGGCTAGAGATGGAGATGGATGGATGGATGAATGGATGGTTGGATGGATGAATGGATGGATGGATAGAGATGGATGGATAGAGATGGATAGATAGATCCCTCAGAATAAACCCTTGCTTTGACAAGGAAAGAGAACTCTTCCCCAGAAAAGTACAAAAACTACTGTAGTTGAAAGTCTGCCACAATATACTTCTTGTACTTCCTCTTTATACTGAGAACCTAGAATATATTTCATGTGCCTCTTTCACACTAGTGTGAGAGCAAATTAGTGTTAGTTTGATGTGATTTGGGGATCACACTTGGTGATATTTAAAGCTTGCTACTCTGTCATTAGGGACCTCTCCTAGCAGAGCTCAGAAGACCATCTATGGGGCTAGGAATCAAATCTGGGTTGGGCATGTGAAAAGAAAGCCCCAACCCCTTCTGTATCTCTCCAGCCACCAAAAGTATGTATTTATCTTTCAGTTCAATGCAAGAGAGGCCATTTTTCTAATCTAACATAGAGATTATCTTGAGATCTTTGACTTGAATCCTTTTACATTGATTGTATGAGACTTTGGGAAGAATTTCTTATGCATGCTGAATAGAAGTAAATATGTGTGCTGAAGAACAAGAATCACCATGGTTACTTCTGTTGCTTCTATTTATTCTTCCTCCCAAAAAGAGGGTTAAATACCCTTCCTTGTCAACTGCTGTGTATCCAATAGTAACTTCTGTGGGAAGTGTGTATTTTCCCATCCCATTGATTTTGGGTTTAGACATCTGATGTCCTTTGTCCATAAAGACATGCAAAATGACTTTGTCTTTGCCAAATCCAAGCCTATCATTACAAACATCCTATTTTAGATAAATTTAAACTGCCTATTAAAATTAAATTACTTCAGTCTGCCTTTATATTTTTTGAACATCATGTTGAAGGGGAAAAATCTTAGTTATGTTTTGGAGGAGGATATGGAAGTTCTTTCTCATAATTAACCTAATGCATCATAAAAATAAAATTGCTTTGTTCTTTAAAAAAAATAATTCCATGTCTTTAAAACTGGGACTCCTGATAATATCTAAAGAATGCAAAATACGTCAAATATATTTACAACTGACTATTACCATCTAACTTAAATTTAACATATAATGGAGCTTAATATTTTTTTAAAAATTCTTCATAATTCAGATTTGGATGTGTCAAGTATTATATTTAAAAGTATAATTTTTGTGTGAGTCTAGGAACAGAGAAATGTGTGGTGTAGTGAATTAGAAAATTATTACATAATATATTAATATTTCTGAAAATATAAAAACATTGTGATGTAACTCAAATCCTGAAGTCTAAATAATACCATGCTAAAGAACTATTTCCCATCAAAAAATAACTATTGTCCAAGCACTTTGTCACATGTTAATAGTTACATGTCCTATGAAAATAATATCACAATGCCTTCTAACTTTTTGAAATTAAACATCTAATCTTGAATGACATATGAGATAAAGATGAGATGCTGATCTGTTCCACCAACATCAAAATATGGGGTACCATAGCATGTTTCTACCAAAAAAGTGTACCTTGGGACTGGGGCAATAGCACAGTAAGTAAGGCCCTCTCCTTGAATGCTGTCTATCTGGGTTAAATCCTTGGCATCCTATATGGTTCCCTAAGAAATATAGGAGTGACTCCTGAGTTCAGAGCAAGGGGTAACCTCTGGAGCATTTCAGGTCTGGCCAAGAAAACAATGAAAGAAAGAAAGAAAGGAAGGAAGGAAGGAAGGAAGGAAGGAAGGAAGGAAGGAAGGAAGGAAGGAAGGAAGGAAGGAAGGAAGGAAGGAAGGAAGGAAGGAAGGAAGGAAGGGAAGGAAGGGAAGGAAGGAAGGAAGGAAGGAAGGAAGGAAGGAAGGAAGGAAGGAAGGAAGGAAGGAAGGAAAGAAAGAAGGAAGGAAAGAAAGAAAGAAAGAAAGAAAGAAAGAAAGAAAGAAAGAAAGAAAGAGGTGCAGAAGCTTTTAGTTTCATGTAGTCCCATATATTTATCCTTTCTTCTAGTTGCTTTGTTAGAGATGTTTCATCTTTGAAGATGCCTTTAGCTTCAATGTCATGGAGGGTTTTTCCTATATTTTCTTCAATGTACTTTATGGATTCAAGTCTGATATTGAGATCTTTAATCCACTTTGATCTGATTTTTGTGCATGGTGTTAGACACAGGTCCAAATTCATTTTTTACATGTCGCTGCCCAGTTTTCCCAACACCACTTATTGAAGAGGCTTTCCTTACTCCATTTTAGACTCGTTGCACCTTTATCAAAGATTAAATGATCATGTGTTTGAGGTTGGGTGTCAGGATACTCAATTCTATTCCATAGGTCCACGGGTCTGTTTTTATTCCAATACCATGCTGTTTTAATTACTACTGCCTTGTAGTACAGTTTGAAGTTGGGTAAGGTGATGCCTCCCATCTTCTTTTTCCCGAGGATTGCTTTAGCTATCCTTGGGGGGTTTATCGTTCCATACAAATTTCAGGATTGTTTGGTCAATTTCTTTGAAGAATGTCATGGGTATCCTCATAGGGACTGCATTGAATCTGTATAGAGCTCTAGGGAGTATTACCATTTTGACAATGTTGATTCTCCCCATCCATGAGCAGGGAATGTGTTTCCATTTCCTTGTGTCCTCTTTTATCTCTTGGAGCAGTGTCTTGTAGTTTTCTTTGTACAGGTCCTTTACATACTTGGGTAAGTTGATTCCTAGGTATTTGATTTTCTGTGGCACAATTGTGAATGGAATTGTTTCCTTAATATCCCTTTCTTCTAAGATACAAAAGCAGTCCACAGAATGGGAAAGAATATTCACCCAATACTCATCTGATAAGGGTTAATATCCAGGATATATCAGGCACTGGTAGAACTTTACAAGAAGAAAACAAACAACCCCATCAAAAAATGGGGAGAAGAAATGAACAGAAACTTCAGCAAGGAAGAAATTCGAATGGCCAAAAAAACATATGAAAAAATGCTCATCATCACTAATCATCAGAGAGATGCAAATCAAAACAACAATGAGATACCATTTTACACCACAGAGACTGGCACATATTCAAAAGAACAAGAACAACAAGTGCTGGCGTGGGTGTGGGGAAAAGGGGACACTCATCCATTGTTGGTGGGAATGCCGGCTGGTACAGCCTTTCTGGAAAACAATATGGACATTCCTCCAAAGACTAGAAATTGAACTCCCATTTGACCCAGCCATACCACTCCTGGGAATCTACTCTGGGAAACCAAAAAATACGCAGCGGAAACACCATCCCTACTTTTATGTTCATAGCAGCATTATTCACAATAGCCAGAATCTGGAAGCAACCCGAGTGCCCGAAAATAGATGACTGGATAAAAAGCTTTGGTACATCTACACAATGGAATACTATGCAGCTGTTAGGAAAAATGAAGTTATAAAATTTGCCTACAAATGGATGGACATGGAGAAGATTATGTTGAGCGAAATTAGCCAGAAGGAGAGAGACAGTTACAGAATGACTGCATTTATCTGCATAACATAAATATATAGGTACATATTATGATACCAATATCCAAGGTCAAGTGAAACATATATCAGGAGGTCCTGTCAAAGGTGGAAATTATCACAAACGTGTGGGAGTCAGAGGCTAGGTAAGACAGAAAATGGAACAGTGTGCTAACAATTGTGAGGGTACTAATGCCAACCTAGAACTGAGCATTAAATAGAGGCAAAAGGATACACATGACAACCCTTTAATGTATGTTTTGTAATCCATAGTCTGGAGAGGAAGGAAAAGAGAAAGATAGAGAAATGGAAAGAAATAAAGAACCTGCCATGGAGGAGGGCTGGGGGAGGGGGAGGGAACCGGGACGTTGGTGGTGGGAGATGGGCACTGGTGGCGGGATGGGTGCTGCTACACTGTATGACCAAAACCCAAATATGAACTTTTTAATTGTATATCTTTGTAATTGTAAAAAAAAAAAGAAAGAAAGAAAGAAAGAAAGAGAAAGAAAGAAAGAAAGAAAGAAAGAAAGAAAGAAAGAAAGAAAGAAAGAAAGAAAGAAAGAAAGAAAGAAAGAAAGAAAGAAAGAAAGAAAGAAAGAAAGAAAGAAAGAAAGAAAGAAAGAAAGAAAGAAAGAAAGAAAGAAAGAAAGAAAGAAAGAAAGAACGAGAAAAGAACGAGAGAAAGAAAGAGAGAAAGAAAGAACGAGAAAAAGAACGAGAGAAAGAGAGAAAGAGAGAGAAAGAGAGAAAAAAGAGAGAAACGAAAGAGAGAAAGAGAGAGAAAAAGAGAGAGAGAAAGAGAGAGAAGAGAGAAAAAGAGAAAGAGAGAGAGGAAGGAAGCAAGAAAGAGGACGAAAGGGAAAGAAAGGAGGACAGATGGAAAGAAGGAATGAAATGAATATAAAAACATAAAAATGGATCTTTTACGGCAGATGGTGACAAAGACTAATCAGGCAGATAGAAATTTCAGTGATCCCGTCTCCAAGAAACCCCACAGCAAGGCAACAAGATACAACTAAAAAGCAATTTCTAAGATGCAGGAGTTTACCATAGTGAGGGATTGTTCCAAACTTCAAGAAAACAAACCTTATATTCAGCATAGTGCAGGGACCTTGACCTGTGGAATCCTTACATTAATGATCAGACAGAAATATTAAATTGTAATTAAAATTTATTATGACTAAAAGTCATAATAAATGCAATTTACAATGCAAATCCATTAGCATAGAAATCTGCCAAGAGCCAGAAGTTCTTATCCTTTCAGCTATTTCTTCGATGCTCTTGAAGGCTTTCATGCTGCTCTCTTCCTCCTGCACAGCTCAGGTTTTAGATCGCTCATCATGTTGTTTTCCAACCTAGGTACACATAACTAACTGCTGCATTCAGAGATGTTTGTTCCATTGAGAGTCAATGGGGCCTCTGGAACTAGTTCATTTTTCAGAAACATAGTTTTGTTGAGATTCAGCTGTAGACCTATCTTTCCACATTCTCAGTCGAAGTCAGCCAGCATTTGTGCCGCTTGGCTAATGTTTGGTGTTATTCAAATGATGTCATCAACAAAGCAGAGGTGGCGTAGTTGCTCACCATCTATCTTCACTCCCATTCCTTCCCATTCTAATTGTCGCATGACGTTCTTGGAGTGTGGTGCTGAAGAGTTTTGGTGAAATAGTACCACCCTGTCGAACCCCCTCTTTTGACGTCAATGATCACTTCTTTGTGGAATGGTGAGATCCTGGTGGTGAATCCATAACAGAGCTCATGATGCATCTTGATGCATTGGGTTTGGCTAGGGCTTCCATGACCGCTCGGTCTCCACAGAATCAAAGGCTTTCTTTATGTCAATGAAACAAGACAGAGCAGCATCTTGAACTCCTTACAAAACTCAATGAGCTTGGTTACCATGTGGATATGGTCGATTGAGCTGAATCTTTTTCAGAAGCTATCTTGCTAGTATAGTTGTCCTTCATCTAATGATCTGCCAATCCTGCTCAGGTTGACTTGAGTTAACACCTTGTAGATGATGGACAACAGGCAGATGGGGCGATAGTTGACAATGTCTGAGATGTCTCCCTTCCTAATAGTAGAACTGTCCTGCTGGTATTCCACTGGGAGGGCATCTTGCATTCAGACAGGTAGCGTGTGAAGAGCCGAGTCAGTGTACCGATGAGTACTGATGGCATATTCTTCAGGTGTTTGAGTCTGACTTTGTGTGGGCCAAGTGCAGTTCACCTCAAAGAGAGAAGTGCAGCAATACTGGCCATTGTAGCAGAAGCCGAGAAAAGCATTCGCAACACCCTCCTGTCCTTTGCCAACTATAAGACCAAGATGAGGGGCTGGAGCAATAGTCCAGCAGGTAGGGCATTTGCCTTGCACGTGGCCAACCTGGGTTTCAATCCTCAGCATCCCGTATGGTTCCCAAGCACCACCAGGTGTAATTCCTGAGTGCAGAGCCAGGACTAAACCCTGAGCATTGCTGGGTGTGACCCAAAAAGAAAAAAAAAGGACCAAGATGACTGCCCTCCAACGTCCTGATGGATCAATCACATCTTCCAGAAAGGCAATGGAAAAGATTATCCATGACTTCTACTCAGGTGCCTTTGATAGCCACATCTACCTGTGCACATACCAAATTCCGTAGGATGGATATGTCATTTTCAATGTTCAACCTTCTGAAATCCAACATGCCATTTCATTGGTAAAAAAGTGAGCAGCACGCAGCCCAGACATTATTTTTATAGTTCACCAAAAGTCATGAACCTCTTCATTGAATCTTCTGCTAGTCACATCATCTCCCCGAGTTGTATTTTTACCTATGCAAGTAATATATTTTCCTCACAATTCTACCTTCCATCTCTCTTTGTACTTTCCATGCTGCTATTTCCTTCAAAAGTTATCTTCCCTTTCAGACCTATTACATATATCTTGGAAATATCTTTGCCTTCCAAGGAAGTGATTATTTTATGCTCTGCTAACTTTAGGAAGCAATTTTCATTCTTACTAATATAATAATTATATTATATAAGTATATGTTATATTTATACATTATACATATATAATAATTACTTATATTATCTCATAATATATCATAACATTATATTATACTTACATATAATATTGTACATTATTATTTGTGTATAATATACACATGACCGAATGCAAGGTACCCTCCCAGTAGAAAACTAGCAGGACAGTACTATTGTTCAAGAAGGGAGACATTCACGACATTGGCAACTATCGCCCCATCTGCCTGTTGTCTGTCATATACAAACTGTTCACTCGAGTCATCCTGAACAGGATTGGCAGAACATTAGATGAAGAATAACCATGCGAGCAGGTTGGCTTCCAAAAAGGATTCAGCACAATCCACCATATCCACACGATAACCAAACTCATTGAAGTCTATAGAGAATTCAAGATGCTGCTCTGTCACACTTTCATTGATTTAAAGAAAGCCTTCGATTCCGTGGAGACTGAAGCGGTCATAAAAGCCCTAGTCAAACGGGGCGTTCAAACCCAATACATAAAGATCCTTCTGTGAACTATATCACGGTTTCACCACTAGGATCTCACCATTCTCCAGGGAAGTGATCATCTACATCAAAAGAGGGGTTCGGCAGGGTGACACCATTTCACCAAAACTCTTCAGTGCCACCCCCAAAATCATCATGCAACAATTAGAATGGGAAAAAATGGGAGTGAAGATAGATGGCCGGCAACTACACCACCTGGCGCTTTCCTAATGACGTCATTTAATAACACCAAACATTAGCCAAGCGGCACAAATGCTGGCAGACTTTGACTGAGAATGTGGAAGGATAGGTCTACAGCTGAATCTCAGCAAAACTATGTTCATGAGAAATGAACTAGTTCCAGAGGCCCCATTCACTCTCAATGGAACACACATCTCTGAATGTAGCAGTTATGTGTACCTAGGTTGAGAAGTCAATATGATGAACGACCTGAAACCTGAGTTGCACAGGAGGAAAAGAACAGCATGGACTGCCTTCAAAAACGTCGAAACAATAGTCAAAATAACAAAGAACCTCCAGCTATGGGCACACCTCTTTGACTCCACTGTTTTCCCTGCATTGACATACGCCTCAGAGACCTAGGCCTTATGAAAGCAGGATGAGAATACCATTCGTGTCTCCCAAAGAGGAATCGAAAAAGCCATGCTTGGAATATCACGCCTCACTCAAGTGAGAGAGGAAATCGGAGTTCCGACCTCTGTCGCTATTCTAAAAATCAAGGACGTTGTCTCATCTGCCAGAACATTGAAAAATCAGATGGGCTGGTCATATAATGTGATCTGGAGACGACCGTTGGACTAGAGCCATTACCAATTGGATCCCACGGGATGCCAAAGATCGAAAGTGACCTTCCACCTGCAAGATGGTAGACTTCCTTATCAGCACCCTAAACAAACAATTCAAAGCTCTCAATATCCCCGAAACAGATAGATGCCATTGGGCTACACTGGCACGTGACAGGGTCAAATGGAAACATTACTGGTGCCCACTCAAGCAAATTGATGAATAACGGGATATCAAGTGATCAAGTGGTATTTTTTATGTTATGCGTTATTCACAATAGGAAAACATGGAAACAAATTAAGGTTCCATTGAAAAAAATGTAAAAACGTACTACTATATTCTATATGCATGCATATACAAAATACACATGACAGAATATTAACCTTAAAAAGAGAAAGCCTGGGCCAGAGAAATAGCACAGCAGGTAGGGTATTTGCCTTGCACGCGGCTGACCTGGATTTGATCCCCAACATCCCATATGGTCTCCTGAGCACTGCCAGGAGTAATTTCTGAGCAAAGAGTCAGGAGTAACCCCTAAGCATTGCCGGGTGTGACACCCCCAAAAAAATAAGAGAGAGAAAGCCTGATGTGAAGAGATGATACAGAAGTTAAGAGATATATCTTGGCTGTGGAAGGTTCTTTTTCAATCCTCAGCACCAGATCTGGTTCCCCAAGGGCCTCTAGGAGTGATCCCTAAGCAAAGATCCTGGAGCAAACCACGTAACCCTTTGGTGCAGCCCAAAAGCAGGGGATAAAGAGCAACTAGTAGATGTTTATCCTCACAGTAAATTTAGATTTAGTTTGCTAAGTAGTGCTCTACCTGAAGGAGGTAACATAATATAATGTGTCAAGCAGTATGCCATGATATAGGGCTTCTGGATCCATAACATCTAGAAATTCACATCAAGTGCCTATTATGTATATTTATTACATTTATAGGCTCCGAAAACAATTGTATAAATACTTTCTTGACAGTATTTGGCTACCTATTGACTAAATATCTAGTTTTGAGTGAGATGACATAAATCTCTTGTTAGATCATCATACAAAGCAAAGGAAACCTCTCTAAAGGGCATGTATTCTATTAGGCTTTCTATAATCTTGTGTCTGCTTTAAACGAAGGATGTTGGTGCCCACAATTCTAAAACTTAACCTAAATTTATTTCATTAAAAATATTTTTTGCAGAGTTTATTTGATGATAATGTGAAAGTAAAGTCACATATGAAACTTATAGAGTAAGAGCTTCTGAATAGATAATTAAAATTAGCACAAATGACCCTTATAAATTTCAGTACTCCAAGTTTAAACAAATTCCATATAGGGTGATAAAGATTAAAACCAACTGGCACAAATATATAGTCTTTACATGTAGTCTTTGGATTTAAGTAAATTATAAATAATATGACTCCCTGACTAAATTTAATATAAACCCAACCTTAAGATAATTAATTTCTGTTACAGAATTGACAATAGATAAATATGTTAATGAAATAATGGCTAGTGTTTGTTGAATATTTATAGTGTCATTATTAAGAGCATGGAATTTTCCCTGGCTTGTTATAGTTACACCATTAATGTTACTAATGAATGGGTAATTGTGTCAATAAATAAATAACACTAAGTAGTATTATAAATATTTCACAAGCACTTTCTAATAAAATATTGCAATTACCTTAATGAAGTGAAATTCCATAAATGCATTTTCTGAGGCTAGACTTGGGTAGTAGCATTGGGATGAGGATATTAGACATATTCTTTTTGTTTTGTTTTGTTCTCCATTTCTCATTGATATACAAACTGAGTTATAGCACATAAACTAAATATAGGTGTTGGGTATGCAAAGGCACATGTGCTTAGAGTGCAAATCAGACAGACGGAGAAAACTCAGAGACAAGAACTCAGGAAGATGTGTTGTTTTTGTTTTGTGAAGAATGATCTAGCTTTTATTTTTGTTTCTATGAAGAGTAATCTAGCAAATGTAGATTCAGACTTTGGAAGATTAACCTCAAACCATGTGCCTAATGTAGCTTGTAGGGTAAATATTTTAAAGAAATATACTCTTGGGCTGGAGCGATAGTCCTGAGAGTAGGGCATTTGCCTTGCATGCAGCCGGGCCCAGGTTGGATTCCCGGCATCCCATAGGGTCCCCTGGGCACCACCAGGAGTAATTCCAGAGTGCAGAACCAGGAGTAACACCTGAGCTTATGCCAGGTATGTCCAAAGAGAAAAAAAAAGAAAGAACTATCAAAAATATATATATATACTCTTCCTCCATTGCTGAATAAAAAGAGAGTGCTGGCATTAAAGTTCTCTGGCAATCATCAGATGTCCACTTGCCATTATTTATGAGAGAAATTTCAATTTTTATTCTGGGAAAATAGCCTGCAAAGGATAAGCATCAGAAAGATTAAGCTTTTACTCTCAAAGATAAGGTGTTTTTAGTTTGTCCTTTTTATTGTTTTTGTGCTTCGTCTATGCTCAGGAATCAGGGGACCATATGTGGTGCTGGGGATCAAACTCATCTAATCTATGCGCAAGGCATGCTCTATACCCACTCCAGCTCTTCAGAGTTATAGCTTAATTATGAGTACTATTATTTGTTCACTACCACTAAGTACTTGAAATAATTGTATCAGCCAGTCTCAAAACTATAATTATTCTAGCTCATGGTTTAATTAAAAGAAAAACGTGTATGGATGCTTTAAAACAAAAGATATACATATACAAAGTCCAACAAATTCTATACCATTATTAGCATAAAAATATCATTTCCTTTTGTTGTAGTCCTATGTAAGACTCCTTTGTAGTCCTAACATAGTCTTATATAGACTACTTTAGTCTACATAAGATCTGCTGGATTGCAAATTGTTATCCAGCAAGCACAACTATGTATTAAGGAACAGAGAATAAATAGTCTCTGACTTAAAATTTTAAAGTAATTATTACATTAGATTCAAATTGAGGATTAAAAGCAAAAAATTATGTCCCATAACAAGACTTTCATTAAAAATAATCCCAAAGGATAATTTAAATGGGATTTGCAAACCTCCAGGTTACATATTTCCCATGATATCCTATTAAATCAAATACCAAATCCTGAGGAAATGAGAATTTAGTCTGTTCTATTTAGCTGCATACAACCAAATTTATTAGAGTGGAGGTTCCAACCTTTTCAGCCAAGTATTTCTTAAAGAAATTTGTAAAAAATATGGATGTCTTACAGATATTACTTTAAATTATTTTATAATATAAATTCCAGCAAAGTAAGTGACTGTGCATATGGTTAATAATAGATTTTTAAGAGAAATTACCTCTAATAGTTTGAACAACAAACTCAATGCTTCTGAAATACACTGGTATTTGGCCCCTATGAACATCCATTCCAAACAGTTGGTAGGGCTCCCCAGGAGTGTTGTGAATCCAGGTCCCACTCCTGGCTGTGTTCCACACTTAGGGAGGCACTGAACTGTGAAATTCAAGGTTGGCAGCTGCCACGTGGTGCTGAGAGAGCCCAGGGATCCCAGAGGTCACCAGGGACAAATCAGAGGAATGTTATAATTCACTAATAAGCATTATTCTTAACAATTGAATTAGTTATTTTTCAGTTGTTGCTTTCTCTTGAGTTTAAATTTCCAGTTCACTTATCTGATAGAATATCATACAAAGATATTTTAACATCCACCAAGCGTCTCTGGCACAAAACTGTGCCATGTGACAAGTGACAATAAAAAATTTTCTTAATATTAAGTCATTTTACCAATATTACTAATACATTATTGATTGAAATTCTATAAATAGGATAGATTTTGCTGATTGAGGTGCAAAATTATCTTGCAATAGAAGGAAGTTTTAGATTTTTCCAGTTTTTCATCTATTGTTAGTCACTATATCTTATTTCTGTATTACTTGCTCCAGAATTGATTTAATTTTGGAGTTTAACTACACCTGACTGTACTCAAAGTGAACTCTTGGTTATGTGATCAGAGATCATCTTGATAGTACTCGGGGGACCATAATGCTTCCAGGGATCAAAGGAGGATCAGAAGAATGCAAGATTACTTCCTGTACTATCTTGCCCTTATGCTCTGTACTATAACTCCAGACCCATATCTATTTTCTGAAAAAATATCTAGCATAGTTGACCATCTTCTTTTTTTACCATCTTCTTTTTTACTATTGATATATCTTATAAATCAATAGATCACTATCACTATCTTCCCGTTCATCTATTTTCTAGAGCAGGCACCAGTAATATCTCCATATGTCCTGTCTCATGCTACTAGACATCCGCTTGCTCCAGGAACATAAAGAGCCTCAAACCATTATATTAGGTCATGGGAATTACCTAATATAAATGTTACTGGTATTTGGCATATCAAATATGACACGAGCAATAGATAAAACTGAAAAAATGATCTTATAACTATTACTTTCAATTTACATGCCACTTATGATGTAGGGAGGTGTGGGGTTGTGGGGGTAGAGAGAGTCCATGGCAATGAGCATTGGCCTTAAGATTCCAGACCTACCTTTTTGGAATCAGGAACTAAGACTTGATAAGAACTTCCTTACCAACAGTGGACCCTGAGGAAGCTGGACCAACCTTTCAATGCCCAGTCCTTAATCCAATTACAGTCCAGGACAGAAGATCCAATAGGAACAGAGGTTAAGAAAAGTAGATTTTCATAGAAGACCACTCCCAAAATCTATCAGCTTTGGCAATGGCCCTAGCAAGAGACTTTAACCTAGGTTGAAGACCCATATGGAAGTGGCTTAGGAAGAAACCTATAAAAGCTTTCTTGACCAAAGGAAGGGCTCGCGATATGCATCCTGAGCCCGTGTGCTGCTTGAACCCACATGGCCCAAGCACATGTATCGCCCTCTTCTCCCCTCTTAAGATGTGTTCTCTCTCTTACTATCAGTTGGGGTGCTCTGCCCTTGAAGTAGACCATGTTCTCCCTGGAACATGTTACTCTCTACTTTCTTTCTCCTCCTTCATGGTCCTAAAACTTTACTCCATAATAAAATATGTTTTAATTCACTGCTTGTCTACTTCTGAAAATTCTTTTTCTACAAGGAAGACAAGACTCTAAGCAAACCTTGGGTAAGCCCTAAATGCCAAAGATCAAGTCAACAAGTTCATGGAGAAGGTTTTCTCTTTGGACATTTCTACTAATGTCCATTCCAGTACTGACTTTACTCCTCGGTTTTGCTGGTTTGTCCTCCTTGGAGTTAAAAAGAAATGCATTTGATTTAGAATGTAAAGAGGACTTTTAGTTGAGGACAGCAGGCAATTAGCAGCCAAGCCATTAGCTTGGGGCAATACACCTATGAAAATTCTGCAAGTGTGCTACAGAAGGTGGAACCAGGGAAGGAGGTTCTAAAGATGTTTTGTTATAGTCTGTCCTGGATAAGGCGTTTTGCTACTTCTTTTCTAGCCCTTTTCAAAAGGAATGATAAATTTTGCAGGCTTACAGGCAAAGGATGCAGCCATTTGGGTCTTAGGTCTAACAGAAAAGCTGTTTCAAGTTGTTACTTCCAACGTGAAGAGTGATTTGCAGTTTACATCTGTATTTACTAAGGAAACGACAAAAGTAGAATGTGTTCTGGTACAAAATTTCGTTACTTCTGGCTATGTCCTGGGAGAACAAACCTGAAGGATGATGGCTACATGTGTGCAACGGAAATGTTTGGTTGGGTCTTTGTGAAAAGAGAAAGACTGGTAAATTCAGGTTTAACCTTTTCAGAAAATGTGCTAAAGTCTCTTTCTGTATTTATGAGAAAAGCAAGAAATATGAGATGCACTCTTGAACAAAAGGTACAGATGTATAGTCTGGCTCCGATGAAAGACAACTTTAAAGGCAAAGTACTTCTCTAGTCCCTGCTTACAGAAATTCAGAAGCTGACAAGGGGGCTCCTGGACCCAGCTTGGATGCGGTTGCCAAGGGTGGAATACAAGCAGGTTACAGGTATTTAATGGGATGGATTCTGATGGAGACCACAGGTACAGGAAAGTCATTCATGGGACCAGGCAGCCTCAGAGACAGGACTGGTAAGGCTGTTCGAGCTACAAGAGAGGCCTCTGGGGAGGGTCCTTGACTTTTTCTGTACATTAAATGATTGTATGCAAATCATTCCTACAATTCTCAAGAACCCAGCAGCACAGGAAAATACACTATCATGTAACAGAGGGATGGATATGACTGTATGGATGAAACATAATCGTGAACAGCTTTTTTTAAACATTTTATTTATTTATTTATTTATCTATCTATTTATTTATTTATCTATTCATTCATTCACTTATTCATTCATTTGTTTGTTTGTTCATTCATTCATTCATTTGCTTATTTATTTGTTCATTTATCCATTAATTCACTTATTCATTCATTCATTTATTCATCAACTTATTTATTTATTTGCTTATTTATTTATTTTGCTTTTTTTGGTCATACCCGGCATGCTCAGGGGTTACTCCTGGCTCTTGGATCAGGAATTACTCCTGGCAGTCCTCAGGGGACCATATGGGATGCCGAGGATTGAAACTGGTTTGGCCGTGTGCAAGGCAAATGCCCTATCGCAGAACAGCTCCAGCCCTAGAACAGCTTTTCAATGGTTTATCTCATGGTGATTTAATTCACAAAAATATCTTAAAGAAATACAAAATGGGAGGGTTATAGAGACAGAAAATGAGTGGACAAGTTTATTAACAAAAGGAAAGATCATTTCAGCTTCCCTTGGAAAATCAGGAGGTTTCTCATTCACACTGCTGAGGAAGTTTAATCAGGGAATGCAGATTGTTTTAAGATTAGATTTCATGAGCAAAAGCTAAATTGCTTTTATGTTAGGTATAAGGTCTGCTGAATGGAACCCAGAATAAACCTGTCATTTGGAACTTTTTCTTCTTTTTTCTATTTTCAAAGTACTGAATCCGATTGTTTGAAAATTTGTATTGTTGAGGAGCAGAATTATGCAACCACAATCTATGTCTTTGGCAGAAGACTCAGTTCATGTCCAAAAGCACAAAAACATAAAAAGTAAAGAAAAAAGATATTTACAGTAAGCACATGCCTTAAGGGTGTCTCTTGGTAGACCAAGTCTTCTTAATGCAGTTTAAATTTCTATGTCCTTGCTTTACTGTGCTATTTAATATCCCTAATTGCCTGCTCTCTTTCCTCAACATCTTCTACAATAAAGAACAGGAGCATTCAGAAAGGGTCCCAGAACTGTTGGGGAGCCACTGGGGTCCCCAACAGTATCAGGACAGAAGTTCTCTTCTACCTCCAAGGCCGCCAGGACTCTGGGGGAATGGATGAAAACTCACGAGACCTAGGCCAGGGCAGTTCCAAAAAGCTTTTACTAGTACAATAAACCCTACTACCACAATCCAATATAATGGAAGACCTTTAGCTCTGGTCAGAACTTAGACCATACACGAGGGTCCAAGTCTCCTACCAAAGAGGTTCCCACGGGAGAGAGTCCCACTAAAGTGGATCCCAGCAGAGAGAGAATAGTCCTACCAAAGAGGAGAAAGTACCTCAAATCAGTCCCCTTATGTATGCAAAAAGGAATCCTAACTTCAGGCAGGGAAGGTTCTGTCAACAAAAATCAACTAAGCAGTTTCTAGATAGTGGAAGAGTACAGAAAGGTAGTGCCACACCCTACTACAGGTCTAAACAAATGATTATGCCAAGGACCAGGCCCACAATATTATCTCCTATGTAAAACACTGAGGGGGTGGTATAAAGTAATACATCTTAATTTCAAGAGTTTCATATTAATTAGGTGGTACCCACAATGTCCTCCTTATTTATTATCTGCACCAGGATGATTCTGAGTATCTTCTTTCTGTACACTGAAAGGGTCACACTATTCTGCTTGAGGACAAACTAGTATGATCCTTCCTATAATCTTAAACCATAGTCTCAATGTAACCAGGTTGGTAGTCTCCTGGTAAATTCTAACTGTCCCACACTGGGTCCAGTGGGTATAAAGAGGAGATTTGACTAATCTAGATAACAGAGAAGTCTTAGTAGATATATAATAATAAGTCAGAAGTTACTCATTCAGAGTCAAGGTGATTTCTGTAACTGCCACACCCTCCATCAGTGTTTAAACACTAGAGAGATCTCATTAGTATGAACTCTGGCTTAAGAACATGTAAATAGATTAAACTTTGAGTGGATAAAACAGCAAAGCTCCAAGGCCAGCTAGGACTGTCATCCAACATTGAACCACACCAAATGTTCTCTTTTTCTCGGTCCCTTGCATATATGAGTTATTTTTTAAACTAATACATTTTTTAAACTAATACATTTCTCCTAACTTTTTCTCTTAGTAATTTGCCTGATGCGTAATTATTTGTTAAGCCTCTGAAGAAGTCAGAGGGTTACAGTATAATTTATTTGAGCTCTGAAACCATTCTCCTCTATTTTTATTAATTGATATTTGGAAGTCTATTATTTCTGTTACAAGTTACAACCTGTAAATGGATAAATCTAAATTAGATGCCTTAATAATTCTATTACCCATTCATAGAGGTATTATTTTACACTTAACTGAAAACTAATATGTATGGGTATATGTTATATATCAATATATATTTCATAACATAGGTAGCCAATGCATTCTCTTTATTGATTATATTTATATAACAAATATGTCCTTTCTAAATTGCTAAGTTCACTTGCTAAGTAAGAAGTAGCAATCTAGAGCAGGAATAGTGACAGTCCCCTATCACTATCATGAAAGGGCATTTGCCTTGTAAGTGGTTGGCCTGGGTTAATCCTCAGCAACCCCTGGTTCCATGCACCACTAGGAGCTATTTCTGATGGCAGAGCCAGAAGTAATCCCTGAGCAGCACTGGGGTGATCCAAAAACAAAACAAAAACAGCAGAAAGAAATAGTATTTAGCTCCTATTAACTTACTTCTTTATGCATTTCTATCTGGAAGGCTTTTTATTGAATCACCCTGAGATACACAGTCACAAGGCAGTTAATGATCATGTTGCACCCATACAATATTCCAAGTCCATCCCTCTATCAGTGTATGCTTCCCACTACTGATATCCCCTCTCCTCTCCTGCTGCCCCCACACCCACCCCAGCCTGTTTATGCGGCAAGCACTTCTCTTCCTCTCTCTCTCCTTTTTTGGCATTATGGCTTACAATATAGATACCAAGACATTATCATGTTTGCCCTTTACCTACTTTCAGCATGCAGTTCTTATCCAGAGATTACTTCCAAATATCTTTGTCATAGTGATCCCTTCTCTATTGAAGCTACCTTTTCCTGGGAACATGCACTTGAAGCAGGTTTCCAACCATGGATTAATCCTTTTGGTCTTTGTTTCTACAGCCCTTGGGTATTAGTCTAATATCTTTTTTTAATGAGTGCAATCATTCTATGTCTATCCATTTCACTCAGCATGATACTCTCCATCCATTGATAAGCATATTTTGTGACTTCATTTTCCTAACAGCTGCATAGTATTCCAGTGTGCAGATGTAACATAGTTTTTTTTTTTTTTCCCAGTCAGGGCTTTTTTTTTTTTTTACATAGTTTTTTTTTTAACCAGTCATCTTTTCTTAGGCACTCTTGTTGTTTCCAGATTCTGGTTATTGTGAATAATGCCAAAACAAACATAGGAGTGCAAATGGCTCTGTTATAACCTTTGCTTTTTATAGTCTTTGTTCTCTTATATAGTCTTTGCCATTATAAATATTTTATATTTAAATAGCAATTAATATTTTCATGAATAAAATTTCTACTGTTTTTGATTATTCAAATTTGATTTGATTATTCATAATTTGATTATTCAAATAGATATAAATATTTCTTTTTTTAGTTTTCCCACTTTTATTTTAAATGCTTCCTTTTTTAATTTTTTATTACACCACCGTGAGATATACAGTTACAAAGGTGTTCATAATTGACTCTTGGTAATACAGTATTCCAGCACCCAGCCCTCCACCAGTGCCCCATTCCAACCACCAATGCACCCACACCCCCTTCCGTCTATCCCCAGTTGCCTCAATAGCCAGTACCCCTTTTCCTCTTTCTCTCTGTCTCTGTCTCTGCATATCTCTCCCTCTTCTATTTAGATGTAAATATTTCTATGTCATAAGGTGTCGTACTTAAATGACTGAGTAATTTTATTATTACTGTATTCCCGTTCATCATCGATTTGCTCAAGCGGGCACCAGTAACATCTCCATATGTCCTGTCTCATGCTAGTAGAGCCCAAGGGCATCTGCTTGCTCCAGGAACATAAAGAGCTTCAAACCATTCCATCAAGTCATGGGAATGAGGTCTAAAATTGTTACTGGTATTTAGCATATCAAATACGACACGGGTAGCTTGCCAGACTCTGCCATGCGGGTAGCATACTTTTGTAGTCATCTCTAAATCCAGCATTTATTGATGCACTGGCGGCCACAAGCATCCGCGAGAGCCAGGCTGTGCTAGGCTGGTCTGCTGGGTGGAGTTCTGATGAGGGGGAAGTCCGGATGTGGACAATGGAGGCCCTCATGGAGTGGGGGTCATCTGGCTTGTTGCAAGGCTCTGCTGGGGTGGTAGGCCAGGGCTAGAACCCGCCATCCCTCCTGGGCGCCTCGTGATCAGCTGGGCACAGGGAGAGCCAGTAGCAGCTCTGCCCCATGTCTGTGAGTCTTTTATTAAAAATACTTTATAATATCTAGTGCCAGAAAGATAGTATGGAACTTGCCTTGCACTCAGTCAATCTGCACTTACCCTGAGTATCCAATATGATCTGACCACCACCAGAATTACTTCCTGAATACAGAGCACTGCAAGCTGTGGCACCCAACTCAAATAAATACTATTTGATTCTTGTATTTACTTTTTAAACACTTCTGTGTTTCATAATATGTGGAAGTTGGTAATCTTATTTAGCCAGAATTCTGTATTTCCTCAAATTTTACATGCTCCAAAATGTCTTCAACGTAGTATTAGTGAGCTATAATACTTCAATAAAAATAAAATTAAAATTTGCATTTTCTATTGTCTTTTACAGTACAGTACTTTAATAGGTACACTATTTTGAAGTACAGATATGAAGTTCAGTTTATCCACTACATAAGATCAGTATCTTAACCTCACTTTATATATTTTTTTTCTTCATTAGAATAAAAAACTTGGTATTTGTAGCCATTATTGAAAACCATAGAAGTAAAATGTTCTTGTATTGATACTTTTTTAAAAGAATTTAAATACATAGCAGATGGAGGTCTATGTGAACCATTTCCAAGTGATTTCACCTAAATGTAGTTTCATTATAATCCGATTACAGAGAAGAAGAAGGGGGAAGAGGGTCATGTTTGAATTAAAGACTCACACTCAAGCTAAAATTGTCAGGTATAAAGATACAGATAGAACAGATGGCAGAAATTATTTTATTATACAATGAAAACAAAATCTGTTACTGTTTTAATATAAACTATCTTACAGATACAAAATATTTCATTTGAACAATACATTTTTATTTTATGTTTATTTAATAAAAGTTATTTTGTTAAAATAAAAAGGCCTTATTTAAATTCAATATAAAATTCTCTTATAATTTCATCCCAGATAAATTAACACTGAAATTTTAATGCCTGTTTTTAAAACTATTCATTAAATTATATTTTGCTGCATTTCCATATGTGCTAGCATACAAAATATACCCAAAAGAGCAGTTTTATCTGTTATCTCATAAAATTAACATTTCCTGCATCAAGATTCTTGCTGTTACACCTGTTTTATCCTGGCCTTGTTAAATATGAGCCCACAGAGGACAAAAGTATTAGCTGCTCTGCTTCAGGGCTTTTCAAACTCAATTGTGTAAGAGTCATATAGAGATGTATTATAAATTTGTAATTGTCAACCCGGAGATACTAATT
Organism: Cryptotis parvus; assembly: GCA_021461705.1. Classification (NCBI taxonomy): domain Eukaryota; kingdom Metazoa; phylum Chordata; class Mammalia; order Eulipotyphla; family Soricidae; genus Cryptotis; species Cryptotis parvus. The sequence continues at coordinate 57,514 of JAJIBD010026132.1, read as the reverse complement.
AAGTAGCTTTGAGTTGACTCCAGATAAGTTAGTTGTTTCCACAATTTAGCAATATATTAATGATACTCTTACCAGGTCCATATCTTCAGAAACATAGTTTAGATTTTTTCCAGTAAAAAACAAATAGGGAGGAGAAATGGTAAAACAGGTTGGCTCTTGCCATGCATGCATGTTTGACCAACCCAGGTTTGATGCCCTGCACCCAATATGATCTCCTGAGACCTACTATTCATATTCCATTCATATTTCACTGTCCCACTCTTCTATTTTCTTGTATGTCTTCTATCTCCCATTTTTTTGTGAACAGTCAATTTCAGGGATTTACTTCTAGCTCTGTAGTCAGAGATCACTTATGGTGGGAATTGGGGACATTATGGGGAATCAGCAATCAAACCCAGGCCGGCCACTTAAAAAAGTAAGCCCCCTACTTGCTGCATTACCTTCTGATTTCCCTTCTGTCCCTTAAACGTTTTCTATTAAATCATACTTTGTTGGGCAAATAAATGTCTAATGACAGGTAATATATTTGAATCCTTCCCCACCACATCACAAACCACACCAAAAACACAAAGGAAGGGAAGGAAAAAAAAAAAATAGAAAAAAAAAAAAATGTATATAAAGGAAAGAAAAAAATTAATATTAAGGGAATGGAAAAGGTAAAAAAAAAAAAAAAAGGAAGAGGGTAGGTTTGGATGAAGAAAAAAAAATAAATTAAAAAAAAAAAAAAAAAAAAAAAAAAGGAGGGGGGGGTGGTTTTGGGGGGGGGTGGTGTGTTAAGCAGAAAAGGAAAGGGATGAAATGAAAAACGGTGCTCGTGGGGGGGGGGGGGGGGGGGGGTGGGTGAGCGTGATCCTTGAAATAAAAAAAACTTTTCACATCACTTGATAATTATAGACCCTGAGACTGAACACGGTTATCATCTCACAATGGGTCACATGGTATCTTCAACCTCTGAGCAGCTTGATTCTCTATCTACAAATCTCAAAGGGTCCTTGTAAATATTTTATTAAATCTCTAAAGATGTGAAATTTGATCATTTAAATGTAGATGTTTAAATTTTAGCTTTTGTGGTTGTTGTTGAATGTTTGGATAAACTTCCATAATCTTTTTTGATTTTTAAATTTATTACAGCACTGTGCAATAAACAATTAAAAAGCTGTTCATGATTGGGTCTCAGCCACACAGTGTTCCAGTACCCAACCTTCCACCACCCTTCCAATTCCCTCAACCGTCCCCCAGCCTGCCTCTATAGTAGGCATTTTAAAGCTTCTATAATATTTAAAGGACTTATTATGGTCCTGAAGTCCTCCCCACACTGTCTATGATTACATTTTATGGCATCACATCAATATTTCTCTCATCTTCACCTTTAATCATCTGAAATATATAATAAACCAAATATACTTTTTTCTTCCTATACTAACTCAAAATGATTAGTATTTAAGAAAATAGTTCCTTTGCTATGTTTATTAAATAATTTCCTTTTGGAGATTGTGAATATACAAGCCCCTTTTCCTGAGGAAGGAATTAAAATGCAGGACAAATTAGGTTTACACATATTTCCATGGGATAACTATATTAAAATTATTTATAGTGTTTAAACTACTTCCCCAGGCCAATTTCTTAATCCCAGCTGTAATACTTAGGTTCAGCTTCTCTATAAACCTGAATTGCTTAATTACTTATTCCCTCTGAGAAATCACACCACTGCTTAGTGCAATTTAATTGACACTGGAGTGTGGTGTATGCTACACTTGAAAGATCCAACTCTAGACTTCTTTAAAAAGAAAGTTTTATAAATTCTTAAGACAGTTTTAGAAAGGCATAGAGTATGTATTATGTAGTTGAAACATCATTTAGCATCAGAAATATATAAGATGATATCATTTGAAATTAAAGCTAACAAAACTAGTCTCAATTTATACTGTTCCTGATTTTAATAATGTTTTAGTGAAAATTGACGTTTCTTAGGCTTCTATAGAAAATTATTAAACTGAACTCTTAACTGTCCAGAGGACCAGGGCAGCCATTAGAACTTTGCTATCTGTTGTTCTGTATCCAAACTTCTCACTCCATTAAAATAAAGCATGTCTTTAAAATTTAGAGAACGACTTTCTTTCTCCTTCTTTTAAATTTTTTAGTTATTTATTTATTTTTTGGTTTTGGGGTCACACCTGACAATGCTGAGGAGTTACTCCTGGCTCTGCACTCAGGAATTACTGCTGGCAATGCTCAGGGGACCATATGGGAGGCTGGGGATCAAACCCGGGTTGGCCACGTGCAAAGCAAAAGACCTACCCGCTGGACTATTGCTCCGACCCTGAAAAAGACTTTCTGAGTCGAGCAGAAATACAGCCCACTGGCTTCCATCTCTCTATGTCCTTATGAATGAATCATCAAATTCCTCAACATGGGGGCTATAGCATTTCACAGAATTATCAGGTTAGCCTAGACTTCACTTGTCTTTGAGGATTACCATCTCTACACATTCTACAATTCAGTATTTCACTGGTCAATAGCAACCATTTTTGGTATAAGAACTTACCTTTCCAATTATTGTTAATTTTTAAACACTTCAATATCATCTAGTCCAAGATAAGTAAAGATAACCCCCAGACTATCTTTATCTATTGAGTATAATAAAGTTCTTAAAACTTATACTAATAAGATAACAGAAATTATTATTATACTAAAGAATAGCCCTTCTCCTTTTATGCAGCATGCTCCTAATTTTAGTTACCAATAAAGTCTTACATTTTCAGTTTTAAAAGACCAGGATAACCTTTGTCTAATTCCATACACAAAAATCAGATAAAAATAGATTAAAGATCTCAAGATCACACCTGAATTCATAAAGTCTGTAGAAGAAAATATAGGAAAACCCTAAAGGCATCTTCAAAGATGAAACACCACTAATAAAGCAATTGGAAGTAAAGATAATCATATGAGACTACATGAAACTAAAAAGCTTCTTTCCTCCAAATGGTGACAATAATACAAAGTCAGTCCACAGAATGGGAAAGAATATTCACCCAATACCCATCTGATAAGGGGTTAATATCCAGGTATATCAGGCACTGATAGAACTTTACAAGGAGAAAACAACCAACCCCATCAAAAAAAAATGGGGAGAGTAAAGGAACAGAAACTTCCACAAGGAAGAAATTGAATTGCTAAAAGGCATATGAGAAAATGCTCATCATCACTAATCATCAGAGAGATGCAAATCAAAACAGCAATGACATATCATCTCACTTCACAGAGACTGGCACATAACCAAAAGAACAAGAGCAACAAGGGCTGGTATAGATGCAGAGTGAAAGGAACTGTCATCCATTGTTGGTGGGAATGTCAGCTGGTATAGCCTTTTTGGAAAACAATATGGACATTCCTCCAAAGACTAGAAGTTGAGCTCCCATTTGACCCAGCAGTACCACTCCTGGGGATATACCCTGGAAGGCCAAAACACAGAGCAGAAACACCATCCCTACTTCTATGTTCATAGCAGCATTATTCACAATAGCCAGAATCTGGAAGCAACGAGAGTGCCCAAGAATAGATGACTGGATAAAGAAACTTTGGTTTATCCACACAATGGAATATTATGCAGCTGTTAGGAAAAACAAAGTTATGAAATTTGTCTATAAATGGAAGGACATGGAGAGGATCATGCTGAGTGAAATTAGCCAGAGGGAAAAGGACAGATTTAAAGTGACTGCATTTATTCAAGGACATAAAAAATAATAGTATGATAGCAATATCCAAGACAAGACTAAACATGGACAGGAGGTCTTATAAGTGGGTAGAATATACTGAAAGTCTGTGGGAGTTAGAAATTACATAAGACAGAGATGGGAACATTGTACTAATAATTGTTGGAAATGATAATATCAGCCTAAACTGAGCATTGAGTAGAGGCAAAGGGATATACATGCTAACCTCTAAATGCATGAATTGAAAGCCATAATGTGTAAAAGAAGGAAGAGCAAGAAAGACAGAGAGAGAGAGAAACAGAGAAGAGGCAAAGTATCTGCCATAGAGGCCTACCATAGAGGCAGCTGGGTGAAGGGGGAGGGAATCAGGGGACATTTGTGGTGGGAAATGGGCACTGGTGGAGGGATTGGTGTTAGAGCATTGTATGACTGAAACACAAACATGAATATCTGTGTAAATGTATATCTCACAGTGGTATAATAAAAAATCTTATAAAGTTAAAATAAAAAAATAAAAGACCAGGATAAAGGCAAAATGGAACAAATTGTGAGCTCAAAAATTATATTCAGAGTCTCCCGATACATATCAGTAAGAGCTTCAGTATAGCTACCGTTAAAATAAGAAAATAGGCAGCATAATAAACTAACTAGTTCCAGAGGCCCCATTCACTCTCAAAGCAACAAACATCTCTGAATTCAGCAGTTATGTGTACCTCAGTCAAGAACTCAACATGATGAACAACCTAAAACCTGAGCTGCAAGAGGAAGAGAGTGGCATAGAACATCTTCAAGAGTATCAAAGAAATAGCTAAAAGGACAAAGAACCTCCGGCTCTGGGCACATCTCTTTAACTCCACTGTTCTCCCTGCATTAACATATGCCTCAGAGACCTGGGACCTATGAAAGCAGGATGAGAATGATATTCATGCCTCCCAAAGAGGAATCGAAAGAGCTATGCTTGGAATATCACGCCTCACTTAAGTGAGAGGAATCCAGAGTTCCGACCTCCATCGATGATTGAGAGTTAGGGGCACTGTATCGTTTACCAAGGCATCGAAAATCAGATGGGATGGACATGTAATCCGATTTGGAGATGACCCCTGGACTGGAGCCATTACCGACTGGATCCCATGGGGGTCAAAAGATCACATGGCCGCCCACCTACAAGATGGTCAGACATCTTCATCAAGACCCTGAGCAAATGATTTGGGGCTCTTTGTATTCCTCGAGCAACCAGATGTCATTGGGCTACAGTGGCATGTTACAGGGACAAATGGAAATGTTACTGGTGCCCACTTGAGCACATCGATGGATAACAGGATGTCAAGTGATCAAGTGATCAAGTGATCATAATAAACACATAGTATTTCAAATGAACAAATATACAGAAGCAACTTAGGGAAAAGTTCTTTATTGTTTTGTTTCTTTTATGCGGCACACTGCAGAGTTACTTAGGGCTTCCTTCTGTTTGTACAATTAGGGATCACTTCTAAGGGGCTCAGAGAACCATATGTGGTACCAGTAATTAAACGAAGATTGACTGAATGGAAGGCAAGCACCATCCCTCTCACATTGTAGCTCTTACCCTAGACACAAATTTAATAAAACTGAAGAGTATAATAAAACATATAACATCCTATATCCTGAAGGGTTTAAAGTACTTTTGTGATTTAGTACCTTAAACATTACTTTAAAAAACCATTTTGTGTAGGAATTTTTAAGTGCATAATATAATATAATAATGATGGTTGAAGGTACCAGATGTTAAAAAATTACACTTGTACAGTGTGGTTTATGGATAAAGATATATATTGGTTTGCAGATAAAATATATTAGTTTGGGTATATTAATATTTAATTTTATAAAGAGTGGTATTTGGCTGTTTCTGAAGAAATAAATCAGGATCAACATACTTGAAACACATTTTAGTTCAAATAAGAATTTATTTCCAAGAAACTTACTTAGGTCAATAAAATTTCTCACCCAAGAAAGAACTAGTTAGATGTTAGGTAACTCATGAAACGAATTCTAGCAGTGACACACAATTTAAATTAGAAAGTAGAACTTGTTTTCTTCTGGCCAGAGAATAACTTCCTAGCTTCTCAATGCAATATGCATTTCAGAGGAAAATTTTCTTGATTGTATGATAATACTCCAGTTGGAAGTCTGTCTTAGATGTCATTGCACCAATAACAGTTTTTAATTGCAAGTGCATAAATTTTATAGATATTGAAAGTGTATAATTTATCTAACATGAACAATACAGAAAAGGATAACATATCTCAAAACTAAATGCACAAAGAAACAAAATGACTAGTTTTGAGCAGTTTCCTGTCCATCTCAAACATTATTTTATAGAGCTCTATTTAATCCTTTATTGCAAAATATTTATTTAACTGTTTAGCTAGAACTTCTTTGATTTTTGCCTGAAATCTGAAAAATTTCATGAAAATTTCTTATGTGTATATTGCTTTTACCTTTGTAATCTCCAAAAGACTGAATGTTTGCTCATATATTTTGCAAATAATATTCATAAGATTAAGTTAAGTTTGTACAATGGGAGATTTTTATGTTATTTCAGAAAGCATTTGATATTGGAAAAAATCAGGAGGAAAGCTAAAAAATTTAATATTTTTCTGAAATTTTGCTTCATTTTAAAATAAACTTGCATTTAAGAATAAGCTTCAAGTTTCGTTCTCTTGATAGATTTATACCTCAAAATCTATTTGGTTGATCTTTATATAGTGGTTCATATTTTCTGACTTAAATTTTTTAAAGAATATTAGCACATTACCTTTGTGCAATATTGCTACAAGTGTGCTTGAAGAAAGCAACCCTAGCAGGTTAATGTGCTAACATTTCTTTGTTAGAAATAGAGGTTTAGATTTAAAATGGTGAATGGGTTTTGTGATAGGAGGTCATTCATCTACTTCACAATGATTATCCAAAATTGGTAGTTTTTTGTTACATGAATGGGACTATTATAGTTCACAAAGGAGACATATATTCTTCAAAATAAACCTTTCATGTAGACTTTTCAAATGGTGCTATACTATCATTTATATAAGGACGAGTTTTCTGACATTTCACAATTTCTACAAAATTTGTTCTAAGCTTTTCTGAGAGTGCCTCTGTGATTTTGAATGATATTTTTACTTTAATGGTTCTTTTTGTTTGTTCAGTGCCTATTGTGCTTAAAGATTGCACCTGGTTTTGTGCTCAGGGATCTCTCCAGGTAGGGCTGGAGGACCCTATGTGATAACTTGTATCCAGCCTCTGTTGGCTGCCTGCAGGGCAACTGCTTTACCTCTACAACGGCATGAAAATTATTTTTAAAATTACTCAATTATGGTAAAATAAAGGAGTCTTATTGCCCTTACATGTTTCTAAGAATTTCATTAAGACATAGTGTGTATTACTGTTTTCCAAATACTTTTCAGCTTTAATGAAACTTAAGTTCTCTTCTTAGAGTACTTCCAAAGTATTTTTTGTTTTATTAACTACAAAAATCTGATAAATTCTGTTATTTTCATTTAATAATTTTTCCTACAAGTTCTATTAGAGTTTGAAAGTGAAGGGGAAATGTAAATTAAGGTAAAAAGGCCTATTAAGATATTTTTCAATGACTAAATTAAAGTTAATTCTATGTTTTCTAAATATAAATTCTTAGCTCAATGCAATGAATACTTTGTTCTAATTATACATCATTTTCCCTCTCTGAATCTTGAATTGAACTGTAAGCTTTCAGTAAGTTTCAATAAATATCAAGGGCTGAGTGTGCCAAGTTAGTGTTTGCAAGTAAAAATGGAGAAGAGCTTAAAAGTAATAAAAAGAACCTAAATGTATTCTGTGTTTCAGAATAAAAATTTTTGATTGAAGAAGTGCGATACAAGAACACGTCAAGTGTATATTGCTCACTATAGCTGGAAGTACGATGGTGGAAAAAATACGTGGAGGTGTGCTGATGTGACTGAGGTTCTGATAGAGAATCTAAATACCACAGCAATATATTCTGAATACCAAAATGTACAACAATATTCCTAATTGGATAATTAGATATTCTAAACATGTTCAACTCAAGCATGACTATATGAATTGCTTTTGTAAGAAAGTATAGATGAAAATCACATGATCCACCTCGCCTCATTTTTTAAATGCTCTTTCATACAGTTTTCACAGACTTTCCAAAATAGAAGCATTTAATACAATTATACCTTCATCAAATTAGGAACTAAATAATTGCAAAGCATGCTTGTTTGCTCATTATTGATATGTAAAATATGCATTAAACTGCATTGTATTAAATAAAATTAATTTTGACTTGCTTTGTCTGTGCAATAATTTATTTTATTCCAATGAATAAAGCAAACTAAGTAATACTAGAAGAAATCAATAATGACCCAAGAAAGGCATAGGAGAATTCTGCTTGGGGCATATTTCACTTGCTCCATGAATGTCACGAGAGAAGAAAAATGTTGAGAAGAATATCTATAATTTAAAGTTGATATAATGCAAGAGAGGAACATACACATATTTTATTTGGCTTTTCTTTCTGTAGTGTCATTTCTGAGATTATGATGCAATGATTTGTATTCATTTGGTTTCAACAGTTTGATTGCTTTAATTTTTTATATCCCACATATTAGTGAAATCAACCAGTCTTTTTTTTTTTTTTTTTTTTTTTTTGCTTTTTTGGCTCACACCCGGTGACGCTCAGGGGTTACTTCCTGGCTCTGCACTCAGGAATTACTCCTGGTGGTGCTCAGGGGACCATTTGGCATGCTGGGGATCAAATCCGGGCCAGCAAGGGCTGGAGGCATGCACGGCAAACACCCTCCCTGCTGGGCTATCGCTCCGGCCCCCAACCAGTCATTCTGTTTCTCTTTTATCTTATTTAACTTAACACATATTACTTCAGTTCCTTTCATAATTTTTTGAAATAAATATTCCATGTTGCATGCACATATAATATTTTCTTTATTCGTCTGTCATTGAGCACTTGGATTTTTTCTTATCATGGCTACCTAGTAAATAGTGATGTAGTGAACATATGTGCTCAAGTCATTTCAAATGGGTTTTTTCTTTCAAAGGTGTGCTTCTATTTTTAGTATTTATAGAATCTTCATGCTGTTTTCCATGAGACTTGATTAGTTTATATCCCCACTATTAAAGAATATGGATTCTCTTATTTACTCTCACTTGTTACTTCTGGCCTTTTATATAGGTTTATCTCACAGATGTGAGGTGATATCTCATTATTATTCTCATTTGCATTTCTTAGTGAATAACAGATTATGAGTATTTTTTCACATGCCTATTTGCCATCTAAGTCTTTTTGATAAAGTTTTCATATCATCTCTCCATTCTATGATTGGTTGGTTTTGTTCTCATGTTGGTGAGTTTTGTGAATTCCTTACATACTTTGAATATTTGACTTTTGTCAGATATGTTGTATGCTAATACTTTGTCCCACTCAGTAGGTTATAATTTTGTATAATAGTTTCGTTTTGCTGGACAAAACATTTTAGCTTGATGTAGTTAAATTTGTTAATTTTTACTTTTGTTTCGCTCACCATTAGAATCACAGCACAAAAAAATAAACAAGAAACCGTTTTTGAATCACACTAAACACATTTGCTGAATAGAGTTCCCTGTCTCCATTTTTGTTACTATTGATTTTGTTACAATGCTCATGGGTCAAACCTGGAAGTTTATGGGGATCAGGATCTTCACCCAGCAGTGCTCAGGAGTCATGCAGAGCCAGAGAACAGACTAAAACTTAAGACATGCATATATTACATTATCTAAATTTAGACTCTTGAAATAATGTTTATTTTTTTCTTATATACCTGACAAGTTAAAAAATTTGAAAATGTATGCAGAACTTTTTAGAAAGGATAGCCTATCTACCTGTTTGAATTTGATAATCTTTGTCTCAAAGAAAATTGAAGCACAAAGATAAATTATTTAGTAAATAATTGATATTAGGTTAATAGCTCATATTTTTACTTCAAATTAATCTGAGATATATGAAATAGCATATATGCTCATTGTAAGTATTCGAACCATGTTTTTGCTAATGAGCAGATATTAAGATGTCTTAATAATTAGGAAAACAAATATATTTCACCAGAGAAATTGTTCAGTGGGTTAAAGGATACACTTTGCATGTTGCAGACTCACATTAGATTCTCCACACCACATGGCTCCCTGCACACCTCCTGGAGAATCTCTTTATTACTAGAGTAGAGTAGATCGAGGACATCCTGAGTCACACTGGGTATGAACCCGCCCCCCCCCACACACACACACATCACACATCAATTCCAGCATTCTAGCACTGGAAATAAAAAGAAAGCTACAATTGGAAGAATATAGGTAAATTTATTTTGTAATAGCTGTTATCTTTCTAATTATGGGAGTTTCCCTTAGAGGTTTGTGCCATACGGAAAATCATTCAGCATCAACTTGGCACATCAGGATTTAAGATTTGAAGAGCATGAAGCAGAAATCCCTGTCTTTAATTTGGTTGTTCCATGTCAGGAAATAGCTTTTCCCTTTTATTTCCTTGTTTTTGTTCCACTAAAAAGCAATTACAAGTAATTGCAATACCAGCCTAAACTTAGACGTGGGCCCAGACAACTAGTCATGAATGCATGTGAACACCTGAGTAGGCAAACTTTTAAACGTGCCATCTCTATTTACCAGAAGACTGAGATTTCCTCAATGAATTTCATAAAATAATTTCAACTGCTCATGCCTAGAGCAATATTTTGACAATATGCACTGGATCATCATTAATGTTTAATTGTTCACAAAAACATATATAATGTTAAAGCTATCGAAACAAAAATGCAATTATCTAACAATGGCTCTTGAAAAACAATATGATAAAATAGAAATTACTATAGTATTTATCAAGATGGAAATATTACAACTGATTGTACTAATGAAAATTTTAGAATATGTATTTAATAAATATATATTACATTTCTTCCTAGTATTTTCTTTGAAATAGAAATGTTTATATACTTTCAGCTGCAGATCCAAAAACACTCATTAGAAACTTCAGTTTGCATTTTATCATTTATACAAAGAAGTCTATAAAATATTTGGTATAGATGTTTTGAACAGTTGCTTCCTTTTTGTTTTTCTGTTTGTATTGGGTGAGGAGGGTTAGGGGGTTGCTTCTAAGGGTTGCTTTCAAGGGTTGTTTGAGGAGCCTTGGGGCCACTCTTAGGGATTCTTGTCCAACCTGGCTGGTAGTTCAGACGTAGGACTTGAAGACAAGGCTCTGCTCATACCCTGTGGTGCTGCATAAGCCTTTACATGCAGAGGTGAATGGGGCCATTCCAGCCCGCCTAGGCCCCCAGGTTTCTATCCTCACAGTCTTCACAGTCTATCCTCACAGTCTTGTGGTGTTAGGGATTGGACCTGCACCTTGCAGACAATCTAACTATTGTCACAGGCTTACAAAATTAAGATGTAGTACTTTGCTCATATTTTCTAATGAGTTATTCAAATGTAGTAATTTAACCTAGATACAAATTTTGAATTACCCCAGGTATCCACAGAGAATATCATCTGGTAATTTACCCTCCATTACCTAATCTGTAAACCATGCATCACGCTTTAAATATTTTTAAAATGATACTTAGACGTTTTCATGTCTGGTACTAGTTAGTCTTTTGAGCATAAAGGCCCTTTCGTCTTGGTGGCATGCCCATATTAGACACTCATGCAACCCTTGGTTTTTCCCACACTGAGCCACTGTAGAGTGGATTTCTTGTCAGCTGCTACAGTGTCCAGCTCTTTCTGCACACATAGAGCTTCTACAGCATTAGACTCCTGTGTTGCATGGAAAACATCCCCAGCACTCCGTTCATGTCAGACAAGGCCTCCAGCTGGATTCAGCTGCCAGGAGCCCTTCTAAGAGCCCTTTTAGAAAATTTCATAGCAGCCTGCTTGAATTAGAATTTTTGTGTGTGTGAATAGTTTTATTCTGCACCTTAGAGAATGTTTTCCCAGCAAGTTCCAAAAAGAAAATCTTTAGACATACTAACAACACTGCATCATGGTGACTTCTTTGTCATTCACTGACAAATGATGTAGCTTTTAGCCCTGACAAGATGGAAGGCAGAGGCTCTCCCCTAGATATTTTATCTCTACTAAGACATACTAGCTGACTCATGTCTGCTATTCCCATATTCATTAGCGTCCTCTTTACATTTTACCAGCCTATGCATCATCAGTCTAAGCCCCACTGCGGTTAAAAGTGAACCACTATGTGGGCTCTCTCCTGATGATACCTGACTGACACACATTCACTCAGTACTGTTTATAATGGTCTTTGGGCAGTGGCTGCATGGGGAATGCAGAGGGGGAAGCAGTCAGCAGAGAGTGTGTGCCATTACACTATCCTGCTTGGTTCCCAGGAGCCTGGGAAGTCAGGACTCACTTCCTTGTCGGTTCTTTCAGGAAAGAATTGCAGGACAAGCAAATGATGAAGAAAACATAAGCGGGGAGAGAATGAAAGAGAAGGTAGGAAACATGTGCCAGAGTGAACTCTGGGAGGAGATAGGAGGAGAGGATGAAAGAGGAAGAAATAGGAAGAAGGGGTGGAAAGTGAAGGGAAGGGTAGAAGGAAGAAGGGACAAGGGAAAGGGAGGAGGGGAGGGAAGAGGGGAAGGAGGAGTGGAAAAGAAGACTAAGATAAGAGAAGAATTATGCACCCAAAACTGGATACAGGTGGCACATAGGAATGGAGTCACCACAGAAAAAAGTGAAAAAGAGCACTGCCTTAATAGTGGGCTGGAGTGACTCTCAGACAAGGTGGAGAGCGCACTATGCTTGTTTCTTCAAATTTATTATATCCCATAGGAATTTTCCAAGCAACTCCACATTGGGAAAAATTTGCTTGAGCATAGTCAGAAAGAAGCCACTAATTTGCTCCTTGATATTTCTGAAAGAAACTTGATGAACCCTTGATAGATTGAGGCTTCTTACGTCTTCTTGATATTTATTAAATTCACTTGAAACTCACTGCCAAATACACACCGACCTACATGCGTGCTTCAGTACAAGGACATTTAAGAATTGTAAAATTTGATGATAGGCTGCTGCTCTCCAACGTGTACCTCAGAATTGTATGTAATGTGTTCAAAAAGGTAATTTGTGGTGGTCTAATAATTTAAAGAACTCCCTTTCAACTAGAGATTCATAACCAGGTTTCTCCTGGCACTGCACTCAGGAATTTCTCCTGGCTGTGCTCAGGGGACCATATGGGATGCTGGGGATTGAATTTTGGCTGGCATGGGCCGAGTGCATGGAAGGCAAACTCCCTACCCACAGGGCTATCGCTCCAGCCCCTATTCTCCCAGTTTTTGCTTTATATATCTTTGTAAGTTTGCTTTAAATTAAATTTTTAAGTTTAAATCTAAAGTAGTTAAGTCTATATGATCTTGAAAGAGTTTGTCATGCCAAAATAACTGTCTATTTATGTCACAAAAAGTTGGAAAAGGAATCTGAAAAAAACCTTTTTAAAGTTATCAGTCTTATGTATTATGTGCAAAGCCAGGTGAAAACACAAAGAAAGTGAACTTACTGTCATTCTATGCCATCCTATATCTTTTGTAAATTCACTAAAAAATAAAAGAAGGTAACCCACTTTCCCACATGTACAGATCATGTTTTATACAATCCAGAAAAATTTCAAAATAGATCTTTAGGCTGCAAAAAGCAGGGGAATAAAGCCTGCAGTACATGTTGTCTCATATTTTGGTCACTCTGCTTGTGCTCTCAATAAAAAAATGCCTCCCTAATGTCTGGTTTGACTCCCTGTCATGTTAAGAGGATTTAAATAGAAAAATTCTCTCCAACACTTAGTCAGTATCTGTGGCTAGCCACTGCTGACTGACCTTAGTTTAAAAAATCAACACCAACTGCTTTGACAAGGGAAAGCTACACAATTTACTTATGGTGTGAACATTATCTGCTTTGACTTAAACTGCAAAGATGTCCATTTTCTTCAAAGCACAAAAAATATTCATTTTCACAGTTCTCTTTTGATATCTCTGATTAGAGATGATGTTATAAAACTCAATTTATCCTTAAACAATTATCGTTATCTTTGTAAAATAATTGTACCTACTAAAAGTATGGAGCAACCCAACGCCACATTGTCCTTGAGGATCACAGGGAACTAACTTAAAACATAGAATCAGGAGTAGCCTCTGAGAACTGTAATGTGGCCAACTTGATTAATGATTTATTCACTTTTTAGACATGTAGTGTGCCAGATGATAAGTCAGTTGGCTGACTGTGTGCTTGTCATTTGTGAATCCCAGACTTATCCCTGGTGTGGTCTTGTCCTCAATCCTATAGGGAAAACCCCATGTATAAAGCTGCATAAAACCAGGAGCAGCTATAAGCACTACCAGATGTACCCTAAATAACAAAATCAAAGCGCCTAAAATATTGCAAGTTTTCTCATCTTAAATGTTCTTGCTTTTATTTAAAGTCAAGCATGAAGTCTATTTTTGTGTCCTTTTTTATTAAATAGTAATTTTTATGACTCTCACTAAAATTCTTTGCATTGTATATTGAAACGTGGGTGACCCTTATAAAGTCTGTAAGAGCACCATTATGTCTCATGTTTGTAGCCCTATGTGTGTGTGTGTATAGTAAGTATACAATAATTAAAGCAAAAAATTTGTAAATAAAGTAATTTGTAATAAAGTCCCTGCAGTCTGTGTTCTAATATTGAATACATCTTTATGACACGGTTTGAATTATCTTACTTTCATATTTTACCAATACTTGAAGATCCAAATTGCAATGCAGGTGTACGGTGGAAATTCCTTAGTGTTTCATTTAGATCTTTATTAGTTCTCTGTACAGTCATGCTTTGAGATGCTACTCAGACTGCAATTAAGAGTTTATAACTGGCCTCTTCTTGACCTAATTACACTTGGCTAAAGTTTCCAGCTACTTGGGTGGAAACACATCAGTGGTTAGACCATCATCTTCCAATTAAATGTTAAATGAATTGTCCCATTTAGTGATGAAATGGGCTGTCCAACAAAGGACACTTGAGTGTACTTGAATGTTCAAGTACTGGTAAACTATGAAAGTAGGATAATTAAAACTGTGTGTAAAGATATATCCAACAGCATCACTATGAACATTAGAACACAGACTTATGAACTTCATTACAAATTTCTTTATTTACAAATTTTTTGTTTTACTTATTTTCCACCTGCTATGTGGAAAATAAGGAGGGCTACACTGAGCCAAGGTATTCGCCTCTCACCTCTGCTCCTAGCCACACCCAGAGGTGCATAGGAGCTGCTGTGTTACATATTGTATGCTCAGAGAGCCATAGAGCTTGGGCTCAAAACCAGAGTTTTCTGCACACAAAACATGTGCGCTGGCTCTTTGAATTATCTCCCTAGCCAAAAAATCGGATGGTTGATCAAGCCTCCAGATGAGATTACAACCCAGTCAACACTTAGAGCAGCCTTATGGTACCCCAAAGGAGAGATTCATTTTAAACCCTGCCTGAATTCTGCACTGCAGATAGGGTGATATTTTAGGCAGCAAAGTTAGTACTAATTTGACATGCAGAAAAAATATGCATAAACATACTAAAATATGTTCACATTAAATAACGAGAAACACTGGATAAATGTATTGTGATTGGTTCAATATTTTTTTAAAAATTCCCTAAACAGAGGTAGAAACGAATTCTTCATGAATATAAATTGGCCTTAAGTGACGAAGTTCTAAAAACTATAATGAGGTAGAAATGATGCTAAATGCCTCTTCTGGAGTACTGAGATTTCTTTTCTGGAACGCTTGTCCCTGGAACTGAGCCATTATATATAGAGGAAGCCAAGCAGCCCTTGGAAAAACCAAGTGTATGTGTTCTGGCCATTGCTCATCTGAAATCTCCGCCAATAACCACCAGCAACTTGCCAGACTGTGAGTGAGGGAGGCTTTGGATGATTCAAGCTCAGAGCTTTTGAGCATGCCCAACCGAGGCTGAATGAGGCATGAATACTTATCAAGCTCCACTCACAAAGCAGCCTCCTGGGCAAACACTGACTTTAGTTTAAGTTGTTAACTTTTGAGGTAAATTGTTACATTGCAAAAGATAACAGAGCATCTTTTAATTTTCATTTTATTCAATTTTTTTTTTCTGAACACTTTAATTTTTTAATTTTTTAATTTTCTTATTTTATTTTTTTTTATATTTTATTATACCTCTATGAGATATACAATTACAAAGATGTTCATGTTTGGGTTTCAGTCATACAGTGTTCCAGCACCCATACCTCCACCAGTGCCCATTTCCCACCACCAATGTCTACAATTCCCTCCCCTCTCCCCCAGCCTGCCTCTAAGGCAGGTTCTTTATCTCTTTTTACTTTTTGTCTTTCTCTCTCTCTCTCTCTCTCTCTTTCTCCTCTTACACCTTGTGGGTTTCATTTAGATTTTTTAGGGTGTATCCCTTTGATTATAGTCAATGCTCAGTTCTGGGCTGGTATTATCATTTTCAGCGATTATTAGCACATGTTTCCTTCTCTGTCTTAGCTAACCTCTGACTCCCACATGTTTGTGGTAGATTCCACCTATTGACAAGAACTTCTTGTCAATAGGTGTTTTGCTTAACGGTGGATATTGTTATTATACTCTTTCTCCATATATATATTTATATATATTTATATATAATACTCTCCATAGATATACATATGTATATCTATGGAGAGAGTATAATAACAATACCCAAGGTATAATGGAGCATGATAACAATATTCAAAAATATATACACACACAAATGTATATATATATATGTATATATATATGTCATGCAAATAAATGCAGTCATTCTGTATCCTTTTCCTTCTGGATAATTTCAATAAACATGATCCTCTCCATGTCAATCCATTTATAGGCGAATTTCATAACTTTGTTTTCCTAACAGCTGCATAGTATTCCATTGTGTAGATGTACCAAAGTTTCTTTATCCAGTCATCAATTCTCGGCACTCTGGCTTTTTCCAGATTCTGATTATTGTGAATAGTGCTGCTATGAAAATAAAAGTGCAGATGGTATTGCTGCTATGTGTTTTGGCTTCCCAGGGTATATTCCCAGGAGTGGTATGACTGCGCCAAATATAAGTTCAATTTAGTTTTTGGAGGAATGTCCATATTGTTTTCCAAAAAAGGCTGTACCAGTTGACATTCCCACCAACAATGGATGAGAGTCCCCTTTTCCCTGCATCCATGCCAGCACTTGTTCTTGCTCTTTTGGATATGTGCCAGTCTCTGTAGTGTGAGATAATATCTCATTGTTGTTTAGATTTGCATCTCTCTGATGATGACTGACTAACCATGATGAGCATTTTTTCATATGTCTTTTGGCCATTCAAATTTCTTTCTTTTTGAAGTTTCTGTTCATTTCTTCTCCCCATTTTTTGATGGGGTTGGCTGTTTTGTTCATGTAAATTTCTACCGGTTTCTGATATATCCATTTTTCCAATTTATTTTATCTGCTACCTTTTGTTCTTACTGTTACCTCCTAAAGTCTATCATTTTAAAATTTGGCTGCCCTTTTCTTAGTTTGTATCTGCTATAATTACCTTCACCTCAAGTAATAGATTCTAGAAGCCTAATTCTCACCTTTTATCAGTGAAATTTCATACGTGGGTCACAGCAAATATAGCAGGTCAGGTGCTGTAAATTCATAATTGAAATTATAACCTACTAAAATTATTTCAGAGTTACGTAGAGTAATATTTCACCACTACGTTTTACTATCTACTAAGATATGAAAAAGTCAGAACTTACGTCTCAAACATCTTTATATACTTAAACCCTACAGACTGCCTGGTAAAGATGTTCTCAATGTATGTTGTCATTACTGGGACAACATTACTGGATGAAAGAAATTTATGAGATGCCCACATGCTAAGAAATAAGATATACATGTTACTTAAATTGTGTTGTAAATTTGTCACAAATCAGGTGAGCTACAAACCTTTATGTTCCAGGAAAATTCCGCTCTCTCAGCCAACATTAATGAATAACAAACCTGCTTAGAACATAGTAGGCTAGAGCTATTTCACTTAAAAGGCAAATAGTCCCTCATAGGCTAATACACACACCTAGAAAAAATTCCCAGAGAGAATAAACTTTGATTTAAAAGGACAGAAAAATAAAGCATTAGTTGAAATAGCTTATAATAAGGTAGTTGTTAAAGATTTAATTATTCACATCTCCAGAGGAGGGTATGATGTTATAGTAGAGGAAGAAATCATAAAACAGCAGCAGGGGTTTTCTTCACAGGTATTAAATAGGTAATTAATCTTAACGGCAAGAGGCAATTAAGCCATACTCAGTAAGGTGAGAATTCTTAGGCTACAATTAGAGCAAAACTTTAAGTCAAAGAAAAACTGGCAGGAAAGCAAAATAAATGACATGTATGAGTGCTATTCCCTATAAAAAAACAAATGTTAACTTTTATAGTATTTCAGCTTAATCTGTTTTGTTTGCAGTTATCTAAGTTGTCTATGAGATAAAACATTATTCTATTTAGAAAATTATTCTGGATTTTCCCTTATATTTTGTTTCTTAGAAGCTACTAGAGGTATAATATTGGTGATGCCAAATGTGTAAATCTAAACGTTCTATGTTTGTTCTTGCTAATTTCCCCTAAAATCTATCCCTTTAAAATTTGGCTGTCATATACATATACAACTTGTCATATACAACTTCACAATAAATTTAGAGAAATATAGATTGGGACAAGTTTGGTGTCAAAGGGAAAGCAGAGCAGAAAACTGCTAATATTCAACTAAATGTTTTATATTTCATGTTTCTGAAGAAAAAAAAAAAATTAAAGCTAGACAGCTTTGAATTCAACTTCTAATAAAGACAGAACTTTGAAAATCATTTTCAGTCACTTGATCACTTGATGACTTGACACCTGTTAATCATCGATTTGCTTGAGCGGGTGCCAGTAACGTTTCCATTTGACCCTATCATGTGCCAGTGTAGCCCAATGGCATCTGGTTGCTTCAGGAATAGGAAGAGCCTCAAACCGTTTAGGGTCTTGACAAAGAAGTCTGATCATCTTGTAGGTGGGCGGCCACGTGATCTTTTGACATCCTGTGGGATCCAGTCAGTAATGGCTCTAGTCCAGCGGTCATCTCCAAGTCACATTACATGTCCATCCCATCTGTATATGGCCTACATAGTTGATCACACACTGCATATGCCATTAATCCCTATTTTGCAGCTAGGGGTGTGTAAGTTATTATGTATTGGAGCTTTTTGAGGAGAAAAGTCAAAAAGTGTCATAAATCTACTCTTTGCATTTTCCAGAAAATGACAATTGAAAGTACAATGTATTTTCAGTCAGTTACTGGAAAATGCAAAGAGTAGATTTATGACACTTTTTGACTTTCCTCCTCAAGAAGCTCCAATACATATTAACTTATACACCCCTAGCTGCAAAATAGGGATTAATGGCACATGCAGTGTGTGAGCAACTATGTAGGCCATATACAGATGCACGTCTTCAGAGCCACGTATATTATACTCCTCATCGCTATGCCTTTATGAATATCAATTCTACCTTAGTTAACTCACTCCTTAACAGACATCCAAGAGCACACCTATTTGTGTACTGTGCTGTCTCTTTAATTAACTTTCTGCCTTCGCATTCCATCTTGACCTTCAATGTTTCTCTAACAAAGATCTTTATGTTTCAGGTGGAGGTTACTAAGATATTTTGCTGCGCATAAAAGAGTTACCATTTCAACTTAGATTCTTCAGTTTCCTTGAGATTCAGGTGACAGAGGTTAATTTCAAGCCTGAACAGATGGGGTTGGTAGGTTATTGGCTGGAGCTCACCTGATTATTGAGCAGGAATTTACTTGGGTTCTCTTTTCATATACTCTGAGATTCAGGGATAAACAGGGGACTACCCGAGACCTCCTTTATCAATGTGGCCACCCAGAATCTGTTTTTATGACATTAGTAGGATCTTTTCTTTATACTTAATAATGTAAGTTCTTAAAGAAAGCTTATCTTAAGATACCCTTTACTTTTATCCTATATAAAATTTAAGTAGGTATTGTTTGCAAAATATTTTAACTGAGTTTGTAAATTTAGGATTAAGACAGATAAGATATATGTTATTGAGTCACCAAAACAAAATGCAGCTACTTAAACCTCTTAAACTATAGTCTGGATGGTTTATTTGGTTAGACAGTTTTGGGTTTTGGCCTAGACCTTACTGTGGTTTGGGATTTTTCTGACCCTGTTTTCAGGTATCACTCCCTCTGGGTCTCAGAAGAACATAAGGAGTTCCTGGGACTGAACTCCAGTTAGCTTCATGCAAGGCAAGTGTCCCATCTGCTGTACAAGCACTTTGGCCCCCAGACCTAGTTAAACCATAAAAAAATGTTTTAAGCAACAGAAATTTATTTGTTCATTTCTGTTTTTCAGGAAGCTCTGAGAACCTGGAGGTCATTCCCAGAGATTCTAAGATAGTTGATGGGCAGTTCAAAGCGAAGGTTTTAAGGATATGGTGGATGGCTTCCTGTTTGGTCCTGGCAGTGCTGTTGTTCACCCAATCCTCCCCAGGGTAATTAGATGTTCACAAGGGAGATATACTCAACAGCATACAGAGGCCTTCAGGGTTATACTTGAAAAAACTTGGGATCACCTTGTGCTGGGGACTCAAGAAAGGTTGGCTATATGCACCTCATGGTCCTTAACTCCTGTTATCCCTCTGGATCAGAAACGTACTTACTTACACTTCTGATTATTGTAAGTTCAAAATCAATGGTTCAACTGGTTTCTTGCACAGGCCTTCTTCTTGGGTGTGGGTAGCCAATGCCTGCTGCATTTTCATATGATTTGTTATTCTTGGCAGATTACTGCTGAGCCTCTCTTTACATCTTCATCCTTTTCTGATAAGAACACCCGTCCCACAGCTTGGATAATTTATTCATCATAACAGACTCATCATAATAGACTTTTACTTGATTACCTTTTTGGAAACTCTGTCTCTACATAGAGTCACTTCCGGAAGTATTAAAGATCAGATTTTAAGTATAAATTTAAGAGAATATAATTAGATCAATAATAACAGATAGTAAATAATAAGCATATACTATGAAAAAGAGAGATTTGTGCCAAAATACAAGCTCTACTTATTATTTGTTTCATCATTTGTAGTTATTTAAATCTACAGAAAGTAGATTTAATTTGCTTAAGGAGATGCAATTGGACAATAGTTATCAATGTGGAAGCTATTTCTAATTTTCACAAACTGAACCATTGAAATCTATGGTGGGTATATTTCAGCTCTCTTCTCAGAGCTAAATATCTGTCTGTTCATTGCACCAAGACAATTTATCTTTGTTAGATAAGTCACTGAATTTTTTAGCTATAAAATGGAAAAGGTACAGTTTTTACTCCATATTTTTGCAAAAACGGCCATAAATAGAAAATCAATAGCTATAAAATATGCATCAATAAATATAAGATGCATCTTATTTTAGAGAACTGATTTACAGTAAATAATATTCTGCTATTATGTGAAATTTTTAGAATAGATATTGTAATTTATAAAAGCAATTTAAAATGTGGAGAATGACATATTCTTTTAATTTGAACTTTCCTGAGGAAGTTTCAAACTTATAAAAGTTCATACTTGAGCAAAAATTATTTAGGCTAATAATTGTTCATCGCACAACATTGACTGGTCAGTGTTTCCTAATCATATGTGTTATTGTTTTTGACTTTTATGTTTTTATCTTTCTAATATAAATGCTTCAAGGATATAAAATTAGCTAAACAAATTAAAATAGTAATGTTACCTCATTGAATAAAATAAATTTTATAGTATTTTTTAAAAAGAAAGTAATCATTTTAAGTATCCAAATCTAAACATTTCATAAACTTACTATGTCAAAATATACAGATTAAAGTTTCAGTCTTGTGCAGAACAATTATTTATAAATATTTAAAGCTTTGCTGTTTTTAAGTAATTTGACTAACAAGCTGATTATTAATCTAAAAAGCATCATTTTATGGGCTATGAACTTATGTTTCTGTGAATTGAGCTGAAAAGTTTTTCTAAAAGTAGATGTGTCTGGTTAGGAATGTTTTAGGAACTATAACATAGAGTGAACAATGAAACAAATAACTTATACAATTTACTATAAATTTTAAATTTTAAATACTATGTGTATATAATGCATTATATAAATGTATATAATACATAATTGTTGCTATTATCATATTAATTACTATTTTAATTATTACTATTAAAGTTATACTAGTGGTGCTACTCATTATTTATATTAAAATACTTAATCCTTCTAAAATTTAGATTGGACGATATCTCCTGATTCAAGTATTTTGGTGAAAGTCCATGCTTTAAGGAGCCAAAAACACTTCTGTGTAACTCATAAATTCTTGCAGATTCAAATCCCTATGAGACTCATGTCTAGTCACTTCATATTTGCTGCAAAAGTCATATTTAAGTTCCTTTCCAATAACAAAGTACTCATATGTGCCTGCCTATTTTGGTTTTTTTTTGTAATATTTTATTATATCACCGTGAGATAGATACAATTACAAAGATGTTCATGTTTGGTTTTCATTTTCACTCATACAGTGTTCCAGCACCCATACCCCCCACCAGTGCCTATTTTCCACCACCCAAGTCCCACCTAAATCCATGGCCAGTCCTAGGCACTTAAAAATGTAAAAGATGCTTGTTAAATGGAGACATAGAAGTCATTAATGTTTCAAAAAAAATTTTTCCAGTGTGGGAAGAGCTGTACAGTTTGCTTGTAGACATTTAAAAAATATTCTTTTCTTTCTTTTTTTTCACAAATCTCGGGGGATATATTAATAAAAGCATAAAGCTGAAAGAGAAATAATAGTTTCAGAAAAGATTGAGCACATATGAAAAAAAATTAATAACCTTGAGGAGCAGTGTTGAAGTCTCCAACTACAATTGTGTTGCTGTCAATGCCTTCTTTGAAGTCTATTAGTACTGGTTTTAGGTATTATTCTGGCCCCTCATTGGGTGCATATATATTTAATAGCGTGATTTCTTCCTGATATATGCATCCCTTGACTATTAAGAAGTGACCTTCACTGTCCATTCTGCCCTTCTTCAGTCTGAAGTCTATGTTGTCAGATACCAGTATGGCTACCCCAGCCTTTTTTGGATGGGTTGTTTGAGTGAAGGATTGTTTTCCAGCCTTATATTTTGGCCCTGAGCCTTCTTTGCTCCGATTGTTCAGGTGTGTTTCTTGAAGGCAGCAGAATGTCGGATTCAATTTTTTGATCCATTTTGCCACTCTGTGTCTCTTAACTGGTGCATTTAGACCATTGACATTGAGATAAGTAAAGATATCCCCCAGACTATCTTTATCTATTGAGTACAATAAAGTTCTTAAAACTTATACTAATAAGATAACAGAAATTATTATTTATACTAAAGAATAGCCCCTCTCCTTTTATGCAGCATGCTCCTAATTTTAGTTACCAATAAAGTCTTAGATTTTCAGTTTTAAAAGACCAGGATAACCTTTGTCTAATACCATACACAAAAATCAGATAAAAATAGATTAAAGATCTCAAGATCACACCTGAATTCATAAAGTCTGTAGAAGAAAATATAGGAAAACCCTAAAGGCATCTTCAAAGATGAAACACCACTAATAAAGCAATTGGAAGTAAAGATAATCATGAGACTACATGAAACTAAGAAGCTTCTTTCCTCCAAATGGTGACAATAATTACAAAGTCAGTCCACAGAATGGGAAAGAATATTCACCCAATACCCATCTGATAAGGGGTTAATATCCAGGTATATCAGGCACTGGTAGAACTTTTACAAAGGAGAAAACAAACAACCCCATCAAAAAAATGGGGAGAAGAAATGAACAGAAACTTCAGCAAGGAAGAAATTCGAATGGCCAAAAAACATATGAAAAAAATGCTCATCATCACTAATCATCAGAGAGATGCAAATCAAAACAACAATGAGATACCACTTTACACCACAGAGACTGGCACATATTCAAAAGAACAAGAACAACAAGTGCTGGCGTGGGTGTGGGGGAAAAGAGGACACTCATCCATTGTTGGTGGGAATGCCGGCTGGTACAGCCTTTCTGGAAAACAATATGGACATTCCTCCAAAGACTAGAAATTGAACTCCCATTTGACCCAGCCATACCACTCCTGGGAATCTACTCTTGGGAAACCAAAAATACGCAGCGGAAACACCATCCCTACTTTTATGTTCATAGCAGCATTATTCACAATAGCCAGAATCTGGAAGCAACCCGAGTGCCAAAATAGATGACTGGATAAAAAAGCTTTGGTACATCTAAACAATGGAATACTATGCAGCTGTTAGGAAAAATGAAGTTATAAAATTTGCCTACAAATGGATGGACATGGAGAAGATTATGTTGGAGCGAAATTAGCCAGAAGGAGAGAGACAGTTACAGAATGACTGCATTTATCTGCATAACATAAATATATAGGTACATATTATGATACCAATATCCAAGGTCAAGTGAAACATACATCAGGAGGTCCTGTCAAAGGTGGAAATTATCACAAACGTGTGGGGAGTCAGAGGCTAGGTAAGACAGAAAATGGAACAGTGTGCTAACAATGGTGAGGGTACTAATGCCAACCTAGAACTGAGCATTAAATAGAGGCAAAAGGATACACATGACAACCCTTTAATGTATGTTCTGTAATCCATAGTCTGGAGAGGAAGGAAAAGAGAAAGATAGAGAAATGGAAAGAAATAAAGAACCCGCCATGGAGGAGGGCTGGGGGGGGGGGGGGAGGGCGGGACGTTGGTGGTGGGAGATGGGCACTGGTGGCGGGATGGGTGCTGCTACACTGTATGACCAAAACCCAAATATGAACTTTTTAATTGTATATCTTTGTAATTGTAAAAATAAAAAAAATTAAAAAAAAAAAAATTAAAAAAAAAAAAAAAAGAATTCTGGAAAATTTGTCTTTAAGGTAAAATATGAGTGATGAAGAAGAATGAAAATTCTAGGCATAAGAGGAACCATGTGAAAAGCTTTAAGGTGAACTTAATGAATGCATTGAAATGAGCAAGTTAGAATGACCATAATTCAGTGATCCAGGTGACATAATTATGGTAATAGATCAAAAGATTGGAGCCAGACAGATCTTTCAAGTCCTAATCTGTATAAGAAGTTACAAGAGCAGTAGGAAGTCATTAGAAGAAACTAATCTAAGTCATGCATGGATTATACTTGCATAAGACAACTTCAACTGCTTTACTTAGAATTTATTAGAAGAGTTGTCATAAAAACTAATTAGAGGTCAATAATAATCCCTCTCTCTAGATCATAAACAGTTATGATTGTATTCAGAAAAGTGGAAACTGATACTGATATAGAAATCACTTTTATCACTTGTCTTCCTGATCATCATAGATTTGCTCGAGCCCGCACCAGTAACATCTCCATATGTCCTGTCACATGCTAGTAGAGCCCAAGGGCATCTGCTTGCTCCAGGAACATAAAGAGCCTCAAACCATTTCAACAGGTCATGGGAATGAGGTCTATAATTGTATATATAGAAATAGAAATAGGAATAGGTCTATATAGAAATAGGAAGTGATAAATAGGTATATCACTATCTTGACTTCATTATATTTGATAGGGATAAAAGAACTCATTTTTAACTTGTCCTCTTTTTTGGTGGGGGAGGCAAAATGGGGACCAGGGCCAAATCAGGTTGTGCTCGGGCTTGTTCTATGCTCTGTGCTCAGAGATTATTCCTAGTTTGCTGGGTGACCCATATGCAAGGTGGGGTTCAAACCAAGGTCAGCCACATGCAAGGCAAATGATTTAGTCACTATATTATCTCTTTGACCTCCACTTCTAACATCTTGGCATTGAGAAGCTAGATGGATGATATAAAGATGGAACTGAGAAGCCTACAGGAGGTAGGAAGAGGTTATTAAAACAATGGTGGACAATCTTGAAACGCAAATGGAAGAATTGTTGCATTAGCTTTGCAACTGTACCACATTGATTCCATTGTATGCCTCAATTAAATAAAACATAAATGATACAAATTTTCAGAGGGTAATGTAAAGAACAGTAATACATATTACAATAGATGTTTTAAATTCCCCTAATAAATCTTTCCTTCTTCACTAGTAGAACTATTTGAGTTTTATTTGCTTGTTTGCGGGGTTAACATCTTGCAGTACTCAGGGGTTACTCCTGGTTCTGTACTTAGAAATCACCCCTACAGGCACAGGGGGACCACATGGGATGCCAAGGATTAAACCTTGTTGGCCACATGCAAAGCAATCTCAGTACCCATCATACCATCTCTCTGGTCTCGAACCATACTGATTTTTAAACTGGATACATAACTACCTAGTATAAAGACTGCATTCTATCTTAAGAGGAATTACAACTAAAGTTTGAACAACAAGATATATAATTGATATGTATAATACACAGATGTGTTTAAAGCTAGTGACAAGCCTTTATGTGATGCTTGTTAGATATGGACAGTCATATTATCCATTTATTAAAGAATGATGGAGCAATTTAATGTTGACTGAAATTTCCATCTTCAAAAAGTTAGAGAGAGAAGTAAATTGTATTATTTTACCCCTTCCACTCCTTTATGTAACTGAGGTGACCTGGGGTCACACAGTTACGTGATTGTGATACTTGCACATTTGGTTATGGTGCTTGCCAAGGGTTGCCCACCTGTGCTGGCCAAAGTCATACTCGTTAGTTTTAGTGCTTATAAAACATTCTATTGAAATGCTTACTGAAGTGCCACTCTCCTGAAATAGTGCTTGTGCATTTTTTTTGGTGGGAGTTCTAAACCATTTTAGCTTATGTAGGCTGAATCAAGTTCTAACTCATAGTGTCACATTTATAAGGCAGGTTGTTGTTAGCAAGCTATTCAATTGGCACTAAAAAATTGGGAAGGGTAAAACCCAATATGTCAGGCTTAGGAGACTATCAGGTATGATAGTGTTGTGGATATTAAGTATAAAATATGAAATATTTCAGAGAGTTTATTAGCAAGACTACCTGTGACTTTAGTTTATGTGGGCCTTCTCAGTACAGCAAGGCTTTGTTTGCTTTTGGTTTGGGGGACCATACTTAGTGGTACTCAGGACTTACTCCTGTCTCTATGCTCATGGATCACTTCTCTACCAGGTTCTTTTTTTTAAATTTTTGGGTCACACACACCCCAGCAATGCTCAGGGGTTACTCCTGGCTCTTTGCTCAGGAATTACTCCTGGCAGTGCATGGGGGACCATATGGGACGTCGGAGATCGAACCCAGGTCTGCTGCGTGCAAGGCAAATGTCCTACCCGCTGTTCTATCGCTCCTGGCCCCCAGGTTCTTATTAGTACTTGCCTTCATGTGTAGCTTAGTGCCTTGGCAAATAGGCTGCTGCTTTGACTAAACTTGGTATTCTACGGTAGTTGCCCCATCTCTTGATTAGTCATTGGCACTACCATTGTAGTTAATACATATAGCAATTTAATCAGATAGGAATCTTATAATATCAATTTGTATGTCATTTAAATTTAATAATTGTAAAAGCAGTATCTTTTTGTGGGATTTTAGTGTTTATCTCTAGTGAATTAAGAGAAATTCCTGAAAAAAATGGGAAAGTTACACCTATGGAACTCAGGGCTTACTCCTGTCTCTGTGCCCAGACATCACTTCCTGAAGGGTTCAGTGACTTGGTTGCATTCAGGAAAAACCATATTATCTCCAGTACTGAAAAAAAAAATTAAAACAAAAATCTGTTTTCAATGTCTAGCAAAGATAAAAAAGGGCAACAAGAAATATAATTATTTGCTTTATCTTTAACTATATACTTCTATGATAGGCAGAGTGCCCGTGACTCTGTCATAAAAGCTTGCTGGCATCAGATTGATAAACCATGGTCTCCAGTTTTCAATACTTTATGAGCAATTTATTTTCACTTTTCAATGTTTTGTTTGGTATTAACCTTGGTCCATGGTTAAAATGGATTGTTTAACCATGGATAGTTTGTCTAGAGAAATTCATGATGATATGAAAACAAAAGGCAGAAGAATATGTTGGTTTTGTAAATAGAATGTATATGTCACATTTTTTCAAGTCAGATAAAACTAATATTCATAATATCTTTGTTTAGAAAAATATTACTTTAGTTTCTACCAGGAGATTAAAATACCAAGAACTTTCATAATACAACTGTGAAAAAAAAATGTTTTTGGCTTCTTTTTTGTTTCTTGTTAAGTAGATTATGTATATTCAAAGAAATCCAGTCATTTGAAAAATTATAAATGCATGTTTTCCTAGTCACAAAAATTTGCATGTCATAATTTGGTATGTTGTATATACATCTTTGTATATTATTCATATATTTTATATGATTATATATATTATTCATCTAGTAAATGATATTCATATAATAAACTGCTTTGAATATTAGTGTTTCAGTATACTTTATTAAAGTTATATGTTTATTCTAGATTTTAGTAATATACATCTAATTAATTAACGTGTGTGTGTGTGTGTGTGTGTGTGTGCGTTTGTGCACTGTGGGGACCAAACCCGGCTTTATACATTCAAGGGAAGTACTCTATCACTGAGCAACAGCCCCAATTCAAGATTTTCAGTACTAAACGCAGTATTGAGGAACAGATATACCATGTGAGGACAGTATGTATTCTTTCCAGATAACCCAATTTCACAAGTCAAGTGAAACTATATTTTTCATCTAAAAAATAGTAGGAACTATTTATATCAAATATTAGACCTATGCATATTTTAATGTTTTAATATTAAAATGGTTTAATTTATTTTAGAATAAGGATTAAATAGGTTATTAAATGATGAGATTAAGCATTAGTGTAAGGGAAATAAGAAGAAAAGCTATGTTTTCTTCTATGTAATATTCTAACTTAAAATTAGATAGTATTTCTATCTCAGAAATAAAGTCTCTTATTTTAAGTTTATAGTGTAAATAGAACGAGATTCAAGTGGGCATTCTAAATATATGTTGCTTAATACTAAAGTAGTTGCTTCTGAGTATTAATTCCTTGTGGTAATGTTTTTCAAGTTATATACATATATCAAATATGTATATTGGAATATGCTGCAAAACTGTCAGTTGTATAGTATGTAATTGTTTTTCACAGAGGCTGTTGTACATGCCATTAATAACAGTAGCTCTTTTGTTATAAACCTTTATCTCTCTTGTCATCTTGATATCCAATTTCTGCAGATTCTTTACTGCTGCATTCGTATTTTCCTTTTACTAGATGGAGCAATCATAGTAGTCTACTATCAGTGATTTTATTGAGAATGGAGCCATATTCTTGGTCCCTCAACTTAAAAGTACATTTTTTGTTTAGTTTTTTTTTGTAGTTTTATATAATGCATCTTCAATGAAGTAAATACCAGTACCTTATCAAGTTGTCAAACTTCACTGTTACCAGGGTGTTACCACACCATGCACCATGGAAGAAACAGGCACAATAAGTAAAGTTTTAGAAGACGGAAGTGTGAACATAACATAGAAGTAGCTCAATGAGTATGGAGCATGGTTCCTCAGCCGGTTACCAGACTTGGTTTATTGATCAATACAGTAGTAATTTTGCCTCATGTATTCTTGCTATTGTAAATGCCTCTCCAAGGATGCTCATTCATAGCTTCTACTTATTCATGTATGCATTTGCTTCTTGGTACCTACAGACCAGCATTGCGTTTTCTGTTTAATTGTAGTATCTTTGTGACTCCTGTTCACATTCCTGAGTGAGATTCAGTTGGGTGCAATAATTCCTATTAAAAAGTTCTTTTGTTCTTGGGACCGGGCGATAGCCCAGTGGGTAGGGCATTTGCCTTGCACGGAGCTGGCCCATGTCGGCCAGGGTTCGATCCCAGGCATCCATATGGTCCCCCGAGCACCGGCAGGAGTAATTCCCTGAGTGCAGAGCCAGGAGAAACCCCTGAGCATTGCCGGGTGTGACCTAAAAGAAAAAAAGCAAAAAAAAAAAGTTCTCTTGTTCTAAGACAGACAACAGAACTCCACTACCTTCTAAATTGGGTTCTTTAGCATCAAATGTGCTCATCCAATCATTCTAACTTGTTAATGAACAAAGATCATGACCACATATGCCTAAGACAAGATCATGTCCTTTGCAGGAGATGTCAATTTGCTGATTTTTCTCAAACATTTTTGTATTTTTTAATTTAACCAACTTATTTCAAGTAAAAAAAAAATAGTTACATGTATTTACATTCTCTTACAGCTGTTTAAAATGCTTTTTACAGTTTGAAGTTGGGAAAGGTGATGCCTCCCATCTTCTTTTCCCAAGGATTGCTTTAGCTATCCGTGGGGGGTTTATTATTCCATACAAATTTCAGGAGTGTTTGGTCAACTTCTTTGAAAAAATATCATGGGTATCCTTAAAGGGCCCACATTAAATTTATATAAATCTCTAGGCAGTATTGCCATTTTAACAATGTTAATTCTCCCAATCCATGAGCAGGGAATGTGTTTCCTTGTATCCTCTTTTAATTCTTGAAGAAGCATTTTCTAGTTTTCTCTGTACAAGTCCTTTATTGCCTTGGTTAAACTATTCCCCAGGTATTTGATTTTCTGTGGCACAATTGTGAATGAGATTGTTTCCTTTTAATCCCTTTCTATTAAAACTGCATAACATTGGAGTAAAATCAGACCTATAAACATATGGAATAAAGTTGAATACCCTGACACCCATCCTCAAATACATGACCATTTAATCTTTGATAAAGGAGCAAAATTTACTAAATTGAGCAAAGAAAGTCTCTTCAATAAATTGCTGGAAAACTGGGCAGCAATATATAAAAAAAATTGTATTTGAATCTTTCTCTACACCATGCACAAAATTCAGATCAAAATGGATTAAAGATCTTAATATCAGACCTGAAACCATAAAATACATTGAAAAAACATAGGAAAATCCTCTGTGACATTGAAGCTAAAGGCATCTTCAAAGATGAAACACCACTAATAAAGCAATTGGAAGGAGAGATAAACATATGGGACTACATGGAACTTAAAAGCTTCTGCACCCCAAAGAAACAGTGAACAAGATACAAAGACAGTCCACAGAGTGGGAAAGAATATTCGCACAATGCCCATCTGATGAGGGGTTAATATAAAGGATATATCAAGCACTGGTAGAACTTCACAAGAAGAAAACAGCCAATCCCATCAAAAAATGGAGAAAAAAACATGAACAGAAACTTTGACAAAGAAGAAGTCCGAATAGCCAAAGAGCATATAAAAAATGTCCATCAGTTCATCATCACTAATCATCAGGGAGATGCAAATCAAAACAACAATGCGGTATCTCACACCACAGAGACTGGCACATATCCAAAAGAGCAAGGACAACAAATGTTGGCGACGATGCGAGGAGAAAAAGACTCTCATCCATTGCTGGCAGAAATGTCCACTGGTACAGCCTTTCTGGAAAACAATATGAACATTCCTCCAAAAACTAGAAATTGAGCTCCCATTTTACCAAGCAGTACCACTCCTGGGAATATACCATGGGAAGCTGAAAACACCATCTGTATTACAGAAATTCACAATGGGCAGAATCTGGTAATTTCCAGAGTGCCCAGCTGATGACTGGATAAACATAGTACATTTGCACAATAAAATACTATGCAGCTGTTAGGGAAAGTGAAGTTATAAAATTTGCCTATATATAGATGGACATAGAAGCTATTATGGAGAGTGAAATTAGCCAGAAGGAAAAAAAATATATAGAATCACTGCATTTATTTGTGATATATATATAAGTATATATATGTAAATATATAGTATTGGTATCATCATACTATATATATATTTACATATATACTTATATATATCACACAAATAAATGCAGTGATTCTATATATTTTTTTCAAGCCTTGGCCGAGTCCAACATAGCTCCACGGGCTCCCTCACATGTGCTGGGGTGGGAGGCCACGCTGGCAGGACTTGGAGTGAGGATTTGGGCTCCTCCTCCCATTCCTTCACCTCCATGTCAGTGGGTGTGGCTGCAAGCTCCCAACCACCAGAGTCAGCAACCCCAGAAGACAGACACTCCAGACCCACAGCTGCATTAGTGCAGTCTTAGATAATACTGGAAGTTAGGACCATGTCCTTCCCAGGATATTTCACATTTATACACTGTATACAGTTCCAGGCAGGTTCTAGCCCTGGCCCGTCATCCCAGTGAGCCTAGCAAGAAGCCAGAAGAACCCCCACACCACGAAGTCAAACATTCTCAATATCCAGACTCCACAGCTCCTCAGAACTCCACTCAAGAGAAATGCTGATCTCTCCCCATTGAGGTTCATCAGTAAATGCATGAGATGAGAGCCTACTATTGAGAGTGTACCACCTACACGGCAGAGCCTGGCAAGCTACCCGTGTTGTATTTGATATGCCAAACACTAGTAACAATTATAGATTTTATTCCCATTCATCAATAAATGCTGGACTTTGAGATGACTACAAGAGTATGCTACCCGCATGGCAGAGCCTGGCAAGCTACCCGTGTCGTATTTGATATGCCAGATACCAGTAACAATTATAGACCTCATTCCCATGACCTGATGGAATGGTTTGAGGCTCTTTATGTTCCTGGAGCAAGCAGGTTCCCTTGGGCTCTACTTGCATGAGACAGGTCATATGCAGATGTTACTGGTGCCGGCTCGAGCAAATCGAAGATGAATGGGAAGACAGTGACAGTGACAGTGATACAGTGACCTGAAGGAATGGTTTGAGGCTCTTCGTGTTCCTGGAGAGAGCAGATGCACTTAGGCTACACTTGCTTGCAACAGGAAGTATGGAGATGTTATTGGTGTCCACTTGAGCAAATTGATGAACAACAGGAAGACAAGTAACACTAGTGATACCAATATCCAAGATCAGGCAAAACATGGATCCGCAATTCTTGTCAATAGGTGGAATCTACAGCAAAAATGTGGAAGTCAGAGGTTAGGTAAGACAGAGAAGGGAACAGTGTGCTAATAATCATTAAAAATGATAATACCAAGCTAGACCTGAGCATTTAATATAGGCAAAGAGATACCTATGATAACCTCTGAATGTATGTATTACAATCCACAGTGTGTAAGAGAAGGAAGAGAGCAGAGAAAGAGAGAGAGAATGAGAGAACGAGAGAAAAGAGATAGAGCCTGCCATAGAGGCAGGCTATGGAAGGGGTAGGGAATTGGGGACATTGGTGGAGGGAAATGGGCACTGGTGGAAGGATGGGTGCTGAAACACTGTATGACTGAAGCCCGAACGTGAACATCTTTGTAATTGTATATATCATGGTGGCATAATAAAATTTTAAAAAATAAAATAAAAAAGTTTTTAACAATTAACAATCTGAATGGTATAAACTGTTGGATACTAAATTGAAGGTATGGCATTTTTCTAGTGATATCATCTAACAGATATTTTCAAACACTGTATAGTGTAAATTTATCACATAACTATTGAAACTATTTTCATGTCTCATGTGACCACATCAGACTATAACTGCTCCAAGGTAACTGCTAGTTCTTAGTCACGTAAATCCTGAGCATTCAATAAATATTCATGGTATGTTTTATATCTCTCTGTATGTGTCTATACTTGTTTTGTCCTCTGTCAAAGAACCTTTTTTCAGTATGTGGTAAATTAATAATTCTATGTTTTTTACAGAGAAGTGAAACTTATACACTGAGTCTAAGATGCATATGTCCCAAAATTGAATGGAAGTTTTTTGCAGGTTGACTTAAAGTTATAGGTTTCTTATAAATACACACACACAAATACACAGATACATGTATATATGTTTACACATATATATTTCTAAGAATAGACATATTATAAAGAAAATTTTAATAAAATTGGAAATAAATATCACTTGATCACTTGATATCCCGTTATTCATCGATTTGCTCAAGCGGGTGCCATTAATAATTCCATTTGACCTTATCACGTGCCAGTGTAGTCCAATGGCATCTGGTTACTTCAGGAATACAAAGCGCCTCAAACCTCTCCTTCAGAGTCTTGACGAAGAATCTGACCATCTTAGAGGTGGACGGCCACGTGATCTTTTGACATCCCATGGGATCCAGTCAGTAACAGCTCTAGTCCAGTGGTCATCTCCAAATCGCATTACATGTCCAGCCCATCTGATTTTTCAATGCCTTGGCAAAGGAGACAACGTCTCTGTCTCTGGAATAGCAACAGAGGTCAAAACTCCAGATTCCTCCTCTCACTTCAGTGAGGCGTGATATTCCAAGTATAGCTCTTTTAATTCCTCTTTGGGAGACCCAAATAGCATTCTCATCCTGCTTTCTTAGAGCCCAGTCTCTGAGGCATATGTTAATGCAGGGAGAACGGTGGAGTAGAAGAGATGTGCCCGGAGCCGGGAGTTCTTTGTCTTTTCGCTATTTCTTCGATGCATTTGAAACCATTCCATGCCGCTCTCTTCCTCCTGCTCAGCTCAGGTTTTAGGTTGTTCATCATGTTGACTTCTCGACCTAGGTACACATAACTGCTGCATTCAGAGATGTTTGTTCCATTGAGAGTGAATGGGGCCTCTGGAACTAGTTCATTTTTCATGAACATAGTTTTGTGTTCATGAAAATAAATATGAGAGACTCTCAGACATGGGGCAGAGCTGCTACTTGTTCTCCCTGTGCACAGCCACTCATGAGGTGCCCAGGAGGAATGGCAGGTTCTAGCCCTGGCCTACCACCCCAGCAGAGCCTAAAAACAAGCCAGATGACCCCCTGACTCCATGGAGGCCGTTGTTTCCACATCCGGACTTCTTTCTCATCACAACTCCACCCAGCAGACCATACTATCACAGCCCAGATCATCGACACCCACCCTGCAGCAGTTTTTTTTCAATCCG
The DNA here is from genome assembly GCA_021461705.1 of Cryptotis parvus. Classification (NCBI taxonomy): domain Eukaryota; kingdom Metazoa; phylum Chordata; class Mammalia; order Eulipotyphla; family Soricidae; genus Cryptotis; species Cryptotis parvus. Next base: position 22,766 of record JAJIBD010026132.1, on the reverse strand, counting down.
ACTCAGGGATGCTGAACAAGAGACTCTCAGACATAGGGCAGAGCTGCTACTTGCTCTCCCTGTGCCCAACGGCTCATGAGGTGCCCGGGAGGCATGGCGGGTTCTAGCCCTGGCCTGCCACCCCAGCAGAGCCTCACAACAAGCCAGACGACCCCCCCCCACACACACTCCATGGAGGCCGCTGCTTTCCAAATCCAGACTTCTTTCTCGTCACAACTCCACCCAGCAGACCAGACTATCACAGCCCAGATCATCAACACCCACCCTGCAGCAGTTTTTTTTTTTTCAATCCGGTCCAGGTATGCTGACCAGAGACTCTCAGATATGGGGTAGAGCTGCTACTTGCTCTCCCTGTGCCCAGCTGCTCATGAGGAGCCCAGGAGGTATGGCGGGTTCTAGCCCTGGCCTGCCACCCCAGCAGAGCCTCACAACAAGCCAGACCACCCCCCCCTACTCCATAGAGGCCACCGTTTTCCACATCCGGACTTCTTTCTCGTCACAACTCCACCCTGCATATCAGACTATCACAGCCCTGTTTGCGCAGCCCCCAAGCAGCTGCGCAATTCATAAATACTTGCTTTATTTAGAGGTGATTACAAGAGTATGCCACCCACATGGCAAGCCCGGCAAGCTGCTTGTGTCATATTTTATATGCCAAATACCAGTACCATTTATATTAGGTCATTCCTGTGATCTAATATAATGGTTGAGGCTCTTTATGTTCCTGGAGCAAGCGGATGCCTTTGGGTTCTACTAGCATGAGACAGGACATATGGAGATATTACTGGTGCCCGCTTTAGCAAATAGATGATCAATGGGAAGATAGTGATAGTGATAGTGATAGATAGTGAAAATAAATATACTCACATAAAATTCCTCTTCTTAAAACTTTTTACTAAACCATATCAGTTGAACCAACTGAAGTCATTATTTGTTTTCTAATTAATGTCAAATCTGAAAATATCAGTTGTTAAAGTAATATCACTTAGTATAGAATTTGCCAAAAGCAAATAATAGCTCTGATAAATAAAGGAAAAAACAACTGCCATAAATAAAAACCTTGTTCCAATTTTCATATTAATATATTTACAAGTATCACTGGGATAAAGATATGATAGTAATCATAATCCTGAGTAGAGTAAAATAGCAACTGCAGGAATAAATTAATTCTTCATAAAGATTTATATAACTGTATATGTAATAAATTAGCTGTGATTAATATACTTCAATTTGTCCAAAAATATGTGTCTTAAAGTACTTTAAACACAAATTAGTATTGTAATCTAAAATTACAGAAATATTTATTAAACTTTAGAAAAATCTTCATTTTTAACTTTCTAGCTAAAATATCATGTTCTATACATTTCAGGTAACATTTCATTAAATCATACTATATTCACTGTCCTTTCACCTTGAGAAATGTCAACATTGACTTAAATGTGCAGTTGTCTTTTTATTTCCCTCAAAAATCTTCCTTTTACAAAAATATTAGTTATGAACCACTTTACTACATATCCTCGGTGATTCCTGAGACACTTTTTTGTCCTCATTTTTTTCTTGTCACTTACTATTACACAGTTTGCCAAATGTCACTTACTATTACTCAATTTGCTAATATATTAAATGTTCATGAAAATTGAAGTTCAATGAGTGCCATCAAAAACTTTCTAGATGTCCTGTTACAAAACTTTCTTAATAAATTAATAAGTCACTTGATCACTTGACATCCCATTATTCATCGATTTGCTCGAGTGGGCACCTGTAACATTTCCATTTGACCCTATCACCTGCCATTGTAGCCCAATGGCATCTGGTTGCTAGAGGAATATGAAGAGCCTCAAACCGTTCGGTCAGGGTCTTGACAAAGAAGTCTGACCATCTTGTAGGTGGGAGGCCACGTGATCTCTTGACATACTGTGGGATCCAGTCAGTAACGGCTCTAGTCCAGCGGTCTTCTCCAAATCGCATTACATGTCCAGCCCATCTGATTTTCGATGCCTTGGCAAAGGAGACAGCATCCCTGACTCTGGAACAGCAACAGAGGTCGGAACTCCAGATTCCTCCTCTCTTTTTGAGTGAGACATGATATTCCATGCATCACTATCACTATCACTTTCATCCCGTTAATCATCTATTTGCTACAGCAGGCACCAGTAATATCTCCATATGTCCTGTCTCATGCTAGTAGAACCCAAAGGCATCCACTTGCTCCAGGAATATAAAGAGCCTCAAACCATTATATTAGGTCACAGGAATGACCCAATATAAATGTTACTGGTATTTGGCATATCAAATACTACACAAGTAGCTAGCCAGGTTTGCCGTGCAGGTGGCATACTGTTGTAGTCACCTCTAAATAAAACATTTATTGATGAACCAGCTGCCTGCGCGAGCCGGACTGTGATAGTCTGGTCTGCTGGGTGAAGTTGTGACAATAGGGAAGTCCGGATGTGTAAAACTCCTCCCCATGGAGTAGGGGAGGGTGGTCTGGCTTGTTGTGAGGCTCTGCCGGGTGGCAAGCCAGGGCTAGAACCCACCATGCTTCCCTGGCACCTCATGAGCAGCTGGGCACAGGGAGAGCAAGTAGCAGCTCTGCCCCATGTCTGAGAGCCTCTGGTTCAGCATACCTGGGCCAGATTGAAAAAAAATGCTTCAGGGGGGCTGTCGATGATCCGGGCTGTGATAGTCTGGTCTGTTGGGTGGAGTTTGACGAGGGGGAAGTCCAGATGTGGAAAATGGCGGGCCCCTGGAGTAGGGGAGGGTGGTCTGGCTTGTTTTGAGGCTCTGGCAGGTGGCAGGCCAGGGCTAGGGAACCCGCCATGCCTCCCAGGCACCTCATGAGAAGCTGGGCACAGGGAGAGCACGCAGCAACTCTGTCCCATGTTTGAGAGTCTCTGGTTCAGCATACCTGGGCCGGATTGAAAAAAAAAACTGCTGCAGGGGGCTGTCGATGATCCGGGCTGTGATAGTCCAAGCATAGCTCTTTCAATTCCTCTTTGGGAGACCCGAATAACATTCTCATCCTGCTTTCGTAGGGCCCAGGTCTCTGAGGTGAATGTTAATGCAGGGAGAATTGTGGAGTCGAAGAGATGTGCCCGGAGCCAGGAGTTCTTTTGTCTTTTTTTTGCTATTTCTTCAATGCTTTTGAAGGCATTCAATGCAGCTCTCTTCCTCCTGCGCAGCTCAGGTTTTAGGTATTTCATCATATTGATTCTCGACCTAGGTACACATAACTGCTGCATTCAGAGATGTCTGTTCCATTGAGAGTGAAAGGGGCCTCTGGAACTAGTTCATTTCTCATAAACATAGTTTTGTTAAGATTCAGCTATAGACCTATCTTTCCACATTCTCTGTCAAAGTAAGCCAGCATTTGTGCTGCTTGGCTACTGTTTGGTGTTATTAGAACATGTCATCAGTGAAGCGGAGGTGGTGTTATTGTCGACCATCTATCTTCACTCCCATTCCTTGCCATTCTAATTGTCACATGATGTTCTAAAGGGTGGCGCTGAAGAGTTTTGGTGAAATGGTATCCCCCCTGCTGATCCCCTCTTTTGACATTGATGATCAGTTCTTTGCAGATTGGTGAGATATTATTGGTGGTGAATCCATAATACAGCTCACGAAGGATCTTGATGTATTGGGTTTGAACGGCCTGTTTGGCTAGGGCTTCAATGACCGCTTCAGTCTCCCCAGAATCAAAGGCTTTCTTTAAATCAATGAATGTGAGACAGAGTGGCATCTTGAACTCCATACAAACCTCAATGAGCTTGGTTACAGTATGCGTATGGTCGATCATGCTGAATCCTTTTTGGAAGCCAGCTTTCTCGCATGGTTGTCCTTCATCTAATGTTCTGCCAATCCTGTTCAGGATGACTCAAGTGAACAGCTTGTAGATGATGGACAACAGGCAGATGGGGCGATTGTTGCCAATGTTGTGGATTTCTCTTTTCCTGAACAGTAGAACTGGCCTGCTGGATTTTTATTGGAAAGGCACCTTGCATTCAGACAGATAGCTTGTGAAGAGCCGAACCAGTGTATTGATGAGTACTCAAGGCAGATTCTTCAGGTATTCAGGTCTGACTTTGTCTGGGCAGGGTGTTCTTCATTTCTTTACCAACGAAATGGCATGTAGGATTTCAGAAGATAGAACATTGGGAACAACATATCTGTCCTGCGTGATTTGGTATAATTTGGTATGTGGGCAGGTGGATGTAACATCAAAAAGATCCGAGCGGAGTCCTGGATAATTTTCTCCATTGCCTTTCTGAAAGATGTGATCGATCCATCATGATGTTGGGGGACAGTCATCTTGGTCTTACAGCTGGTGAAGGACAGATGGGCTTTGCGAATGCTTTTCCAATGCTATTTTCAAGTGATCAAGTGAACATTCAGAGAAAATTTTTATATCAATAGATTTTTTTTTTTGCTTCTTGGGTCACAACCGGTGATGCTCAGGGGGTTACTCCTGGCTCTGCGCTCAGGAATTACTCCTGGCAGTGCTCGGGGACCATATGGGATGCCTGGAATTGAACCCAGGTTGGCAGTGTGCAAGGCAAATGCCCTACCCGTTGGTCTATCGCTCCAGCCCCAAATTATTATATTAATAGCTTTCAACACAAAATAAAAGCAAACAATTATTTCTCAATGGAAGAAGACAGTATCACATGTGAATTATTCTTTACAAAAAATATGAAGAGACCAGAGCTACAGCATAGTGGTTAAGGATCTTATCTTGCATATGGCCCACCCTGGTTCCATCTCTAATACTGAATATGCTACTCTTACACTGTGAGAAATTAACTTTAAGCATAGAACCAGGAGTAAGTTTAAGCACAATCAGACATGTCTCCTATCCAAGAAAACATAACAAGCCAAACAACTAAAGGTAACTCAGTAGTAGAACTCATGTATTATGTGTGTGAGGCCCTGGATTAAATCTCTGACTTTGTAAAAATAAATTTTAAAAATTATATTTACAAAAAATATCAAACTTATCTCTCTTGAACCTATTATTCTATAACCTTCAATTTATAAAAGTTGAGAGAATAAAAGAACATGTTATTAGATAATGTCACAGATATTCAATCAGAAAAAATCTGCACATGGTGACCTCTAAAGAAAAACAGTCCTGTGTTTTAAGTAGTAGAAAAAGAGATATAAAAGAAAGAAAAACATATGACTTGAGATATTCAATTCACTTTAGTAAAAAGTAAAATTATGAGAGAGTTGGGTATATTTGAACCACAATCAGCAACCTAATACCTTAGCATATTGTGACTGGAATTTCCTGCAGTATTTTATAGAGGAAGCCAGATTGGCCACTGATTGATAATTATTTAAACTGGGTTGTAATTATAGGGGCATCCTTCAATTATACCTAAAAATTTTACATGTTAATATTTCTGTAGTAAATGTGTCCTTTAATCCCTTTTATGTTAGATATCTGGCCACTTTATAAATAGAGATTTCTTATGAGCTCACCTTTTGCACAGACTCCAGTCATTTGTTCATTGTTTCATCTATATCATACTTCCTTTTTTTGAGTCTGTCCCATTGACTAATATTACTCTATGCACATGTTTTCCTAAAGAAGATGAAACGCAGTCCAGCCTATGGAGACCAAAAGACTCACTACAGGCCACCTAAACTAGATATCAACTTTTAATATCCACAAGCAAGATAGTAACAAGCAAGATAGTAAAAAGGTCAAATCTGTAATACCCATCTAAAGACAAGTATACACCAGAAAAGAGCAATAAAAAATATGTTATGTCCTTCACTGCACTGAATCATGCATCTATCACCTCTAACATCTTTTTAGTAGGCATTAATGACTTAGAGAAGTTTTGTATGATTTTTTGGGTCCCTTTCCATGGATATTACCTTTTTATATGAGATAGGGGAGTTTTCTGAAGCACATAACAATAATTAAACTGGAAGCAAGTAGATTCTCACAGAATTCAGATAGAAAAAAAAATGTAGCATGTAAAGTGAATGATCTGAATATTTTAGTAACTTCTAGTAAGGCAATTTTGAAGTTTAAATTATGTATTTTATATCTAAATTTGAAAGAAGAGGTAAGTGTATTATCCATTTTAAAAAAGTCCCTTTAAGTCGTTAATGGAAATTTTCTCTAAATTAAAATTGCATATTTTAATTCCAGTACTGACTAAGGATCATATATCACCAACTTGCAGAACCTTTCCAGAAAATAATTCTCTTTCTTCACTTGATGGCAGACCATTCATATTTCATGGTTTATGTGTAGAGCTCAGATAAAAGTTAATGAACTTTAACACATAATTGAGATTCCTTGAAGTTTCTCTTAAATAAGGTAACGGCAATATTATGTAGCGTACAGACAACATAATGTTAGTGAAATTTAAAATATGCAGTTTTTCCAGAGAGATTCAGGTTTGATTTCTCATACCTCTTCATCCCCTAAGCTCTGTGGGACCCCCACAAAAAAAAGTGCCCGGGCTATCATCCCACTGTTTATATTATCTCCTTCAAATTTAATGAGGGGTGGGTCTAAAGAGCACATCTGCCCCTAAAGAGTTAAAGAATGTATTGGCCCTAATGCTGAAACCCTGTAAGAATGGAAAACTAATCACATACCAAGTGCCTTTTCTGTCAGTCCTGAAAGGTAACTTCAGTAGGAATCCCCCAGCATCACAAGTGACGGAGGCCATCATGTCACCTAGGTACTTCTCCTACTCTGTCCACACCAGAAAGCTGTTTCTAAGTGCTGTTCTTTCACCAAGAAATTAATCTGTTCTGTATTTTCCGCATACCCTGGTTTTGTTTTGTTTTGTTTTTACTCTATTTCCTCCGGTTTAATCTACTTACTGTTTCTTCTTTTGGTTTCTTTTGCTACAAACGAAACTTACTTTTTAGTGCTGTAAACAGCATTTCCATTCATGGCAAATCAGCTTTAATTTAAGTCATATCCTTGAAATTTACTAATTTACTAATTCCATGGCTTTGAGTGTGTCATTCACCTTTAAAAAACTTTAAACATCTGCAAAAATGAACATGTTTCTTAGGGGGTTGCGTCAATAGGATGTTCAGAAGACATGAAGCATGGTGGCACGAGCAATACATAAAAAACAAACTTGTCAATTTACTGTTTTCTGGGGAACTTAAGTAGCAAAGTTTTCCTAAGATTTACAATCAATCAATGATGTGCCCCATATTTAAACTCATGACTGCTAACTGCAGCAGCGCAGGGAAATTTGCATAGTCAAGAGCAGTCCAATTAACCTCTGCTGAAAGACTAGCTGCCGTCCACACCTCCAGCCATTGTGTCTTATTCAGAGACACTAAACATCTATTCATGCCTCAGAATATTTAGATCCAGGTCTTCTGATGATTATATCCCTAAATAAATTATTTCCTCATCAAAAATAGCCTCTCCTGCACAGACTTGAAAAGAGAAATTCATGAATTCTTCATATAAAAATTAAGTTACAAACAAAATAGATAAATTTAATGTGAAATTTTTCCACTCTTAGAAACGTAATTATCTTCCTTCTGTTTTTGCAGTACTTTATGTTGAGAACTTACCAGGAAAGACCAGATCATTGAGGAAACTTAGCATTTAAGGGAAGAGAGCTTAGTTAGGGATACATGTTTGGCAACTCAGTTTAGCTCTATGTTGAACTATCTCTTTCAATCAAGCACCTTTTTTCGGTCTTATTTCTCAATTATTTCCAAACTCAATTTTAAAGTGCCATCTACTGACTGTCACAAATGCTTAGGTTTACTAATAGCTACATGTATAATAAGATAAACAGGCTATGCAGAATTTGGGAGCCAGTATATAATTTTCTGTGCTCTCTCATCTCTGCTACGACCATTGGCAATGCACAGATCACAGTTTCTTCTTGTGTCCCAGAGGAAATATAACACAAGTGCTACCTCACAATTGCCATCTCCTGTCTGTGTCAGCAGCTTGTACATATGCTCAACTATTATAATGTCCATTTTAGAATCAAGAGATAAACCCTGGGGACTCAAACACACACAACAGAAATACCATTTGCACTTCTATATTAATCGCAGCACTATTTACAATAGCCAGAATCTGGAAAAAAAACTGAGTGCCTGAGAAAAGAAGAGTGGATAAAGAACCTATGGTACATCTTCACAGTGGAATACTATGTAGCAGTTAGAAAAATTAGGTCATGAAATCTGTCTACAAATGGATGGACATGGAGATTATCATGCTGAGTGAAATAAGTCAAAAGGAAAAGGACAGATATATAGAATTTGTGTATTAATCTGTGTGATATTAAAAAATAGATATTACTGGGGCCGGAGCGATAGCCCAGCGGGTAGGGTGTTTGCCTTGCATGTGGCAGGTTCGTTCCCGGCATCCCATATGGTCCCCCGAACACCGCCGGGAGTAATTCCTGACTACAGAGCCAGGAGAAACCCCTGAGCCTTGCCGCATGTGACCCAAAAAAAGCAAAATAAATAAAGAAATATATTACTGAGACTAGTATCCAAAGCAAGGCAAACCAGAGTCCAGGAGGACCTGTCAAGGGTTGGAATCTTTCAAAAGCGTGTGGGGGTCAAAGGTTAGATAAGATAGAGAAGGGATCAATCTGCCAATAAAAGTTGGAAATGGTAATGCTAAACTAGAAGTAAGCATTGAAAACAGGTAAAGGGTTATGTATGATATTGCCTCAATGTATGTACTGTAAATAGCACTGCACAAAAAGAAGAAAGAGAAGAGCGTGGGGAGAGAGAGAAAGATAGAGAGACAAAAGAGAATTGCTCTCATAGAAGTAGGTGGGGTGGGGAGGGAAACTGGGGACGATGTTGGTGGGAAATGTGCACTGGTAGAGTGATGGGTGCTGCAACATTGTACGACTGCAACCCAATCATGAACAGCTTTGTAATTGTCTACAACAGTGATATAATAATCTTTAAAAGATGATATTATTTGTATGCAATGCATGTTTATAGAAATATTACACCTGACAATTTTGCTCCTGCTTAATGCTCTCTGAAAGATTTCACTGTGTTCTAGAAAAATAACTTACAATTTAAAATGTGTGTTCACTAAAAAGTGTTTCTTTAAAAATTTTAAAGGGGTGATGTTCATGAAATATTTTAAAGTATTTATCTCCCTGCAGCATCATGGGTTTACATTTCCCTTATCACTTTGTAGAAATGCATGCTTATAAAATTCATTTTTTTGCAAAAGAAATGTAAGCAGAAATAAAAACGCACTGCAATAGAAGAAAACTTTTAGGGAGAGTATTTAATTCACTTCATTTCCTTTCCATTTCTATAGTGTGCATGGTGAAGCATGAGGCGCTTTTTAAATTTGAGACCTTGAATGACTATAATCCAGAAGAAAGCAATTTCATCATAAATGAACCTAAAGTTGCATGTTTGTGTGCATTGCATGAGTGCATATGTACATGTATGTTTCTGTTTGTTAAGTCACTTAGATTGAAGGGTTGTTCTTTTTGTGAGAGCAAAACCTCATTTTTAACTCATCCCACCAAAGAATAAAAATGTTAAATGCAAAATATTGTGTAAATCTGAAACATTCAGTTACTTAGAAGTAGGTATAGTATTGTATTAAGAAGATGCTGATTTATAATTCTATAATAGAAATCTTGTGTTGAGTATGGATATTTTTTACCTAACAGAGAAGTGTAGTAAAACTAGTAATCTTGCTTTAGAAAAATAGAGACTAAACTACAAAATTTGAAAGGGAAGCTTTCCTTTATTACAAGACAGGAATAAACATGGTAAAGATTTTTCAGCTTGCTTGTGAAAGCGTGAATTGAAGAGAAGAATATTGGTAGACTCAACAAGGTCAGCCTCGTCAGACTAGACATGGTGAAGGCCTGGACATGGTAGATATCAAAAAAACATAAAAAGAAACAACAGGGGCGGACTGATAGCACAGCGGGTAGGGAGTTTACCTTGCACATGGCCAAATGAGTTCGATCCCTGGCATCCCATATGGTCCCTTGAGCTCTGCCAGGAGTAATTCCTGAGTATAGAGCTGGGAGTCTATTCCTGAGTATAGAGCTGAACATTGCCAGGTGTGACCCAAAAAGCAAAAATGAATGAATGAATGAATGAATGAATGAATCAAAAAGAAACAACATATTCAATTGATGATTTTTTTCATGTAGAACTATCTTACTATCAATTTGGAAGGGGGCATTTAGAGGGGCAGGATGGTAACCATTTAAATATTCAGAAGGCCTGGGACCCTTCAGAGAAATTCCTGAACAATTGAACCAGAGGTTTAATATGAGGTCTCTGGATGACATGCTGCATAGTTTCATAACGCCAGGGATTACCTAGGGCACCCTTGTGGTGCTTACACTGGCTCTTCAATTACACCCTGCCATGTTCCAGAGTCACTGACCCTGTATCAGTGATCTTTATGTATCGAGATTCCTGCATCAAGCCTAGCTACTCATATTCGAGGCATGTGCCGGGCAAGACCTGGGAAGCTACCCATGTCATATTTGATATGCCAAATACCAGTAACAATTATAGAACTCACTCCTATGACCTGATGGAATGGTTTGAGGCTCTTCATGTTCCTGGAGCGAGCAGATGCCCTTGGGCTACACTAGCATGTGATAGGATGTATGGAGATTCTACTGCTGCTCGCTTGAGAAAATTGATGATCAACAGGAAGACAAGTGATACAAGTGATACACATGCCTTTATCAGATACTATCTGTCTCCAAGATCACGATCACCATCACGATCTTCCCGTTGATCATTTATTTGCTAGAGCGGGCACCAGTAATATCTCCATATGTCCTGTCTCATGCCAGTAGAGCCAGGGGCATCGGCTTGCTACAGGAACATAAAGAGCCTCAAACCATTATATTAGGTCATATATTAGGTCTCCAAGATATATATTTTAATTGACTTCATGTTTTTCTGTTATTGAGCCATACCTGGCAGTACTCAGGACTGACTCCTGGCTCTGAGCTCAGGGATCATTCCCAGTGGGACTAGGAAAACACATGTGGTGTCAAGGATCTAACTTGTGTTGGCAGTGTGTGTGAAGCAAGTGTCCTACCTACTGTACTGTTGCTTTGGTTCTGGATATGAGTTTTAAGAAGAAATAGTCAGCAAGACTAAAAATAAGATTCTAACTCGAGTAAAGGAAAAAGGAATGGTATCACTTAGAAGATTTGAAGATTATTACAAAGTGAATGTAGATTTTAGAAATAAAGAGACTGGTGCCAGAATGATAGCACAGCAGGTAAGGCATTTGCCTTGCATGCCACCAACCTGGGTTTGATCCCCTGTATCCTATGTGGTCCCCTAAGCACTACCAGGAGTAATTCCTGAGTGCAGAGCCAAGAGTATCCCCTGAGCCACAGATTTTGTGACCCAAAAAGAAAAAAAGGAAAAGAAATAAAGAGGCTGAGGATGGTGTAGTAAAGGATTCTGACTAGAAGGATCAAAGATAAAGAGAAATACTGATGTAGACTGTTAGACAGCAAAGGGCTGGCATGGCAGTGGAAGTTCTAAGGAGTAGTGAAACCACCTAGTCCTAAGGCCACTTTAGCACAGGAACTAAGGCCTGATAAGCCTTCACTGAGCTAGCCCAGACCAAAGAAGGCTAGATCCACCCTCCAAAAGGAGATCCAGCAGGAAAAAGATCAAGAAAAGGAGTTTTCAAAGAAGACCATTGTTGCAGGACTCCTCTAAGAGCCTCTGCATCTGCCCTGGATTGCCTCCCTGCAGGTCACTTCATAGATAGGGGGGGTAGTCTAAATGTGGCAGTTTATCTGACTATGTATTCTGTACTGGCTGGTATAAATATTCTCTCATGCTACCACAGTCATCGTGGGACTAGCTAGATCTTACCAGCATATTTGCTTGGCCATGTTGGATCTCTAAGTAATTAGACCAGAGAGAAATGCTGTTTGCCCCCCAAGCAAGCAAGCATGGCCCCCTGATAACTCAAAGACAACTGAAATACAAAACTACTGTGAAGCAGACGAGACTCTTGTGAAGGCTTGGAGAAATATTTAATTGGCATTAGTATTAGTTTTTGGTAGAGAGACATGCCATTTCAGAAACCCCTTCTCTACCCTATAAAGGCAATTCAAGGCAGATCTTGGCTCAAAACATTAGCATATAATAGGACCTAGATGAGGTGGTGGGAGAAATTACCTAAGGGCATTTGATCCCTCCTGCTTTCCATAATAGTCGGAGGTCTGAGTTGCAGCGGAATAAAAGCTAGGCTACTTCCTCTCTGACTCTCTCTCTTTTTTGGGCTCTCTTTTGTGGCTTGCACTCTTCTTGGGAGTCTTGTCTTTGTCTCCTCTTTACAGGGCCTTAACACGTGGTGGCAGGCATCTTGGCCTACACGTGGCTGGGGTTTTAGCCTGGAATCCTAAGCACAGAGTTTTTCCTAATGTTGATTTGTATGCCTGAACCTGTGATAAGTAAAGCCTTTTCAAACTGCATTGGATTCCTGAGTCTTCATCCATTCCCCGCCTGCTTCAGATGTAGAAGAGAACTCGCTTTCTGGCACTGTTGGGGGACCCCGTGGCATTCCCGACAGACCATTCCAACTCTAACTTCCTTGGCACCTGCCCTAGTAACAAATTCTTATCTTAGCTAGAAGCTACACGATTGGACAACTTGCAATAAACCCTATAAAAGTCACCTTGAACAAAGGAAGCATACGCATGTGCTACACAAGGCCTTGTGCTGCTTGTACCCAGGTGGCCAAGCACATTTGGGGCACCTAAGCACATGTATTATCTGCATCTCTCCCTCTTGAGATGCGTTTTTTCTCCCCCTCTCACTTTCTCTCCTCCTTCCCCTTCTTAAAAGTCATCAAATAAAATGTTTTCAGTTCACTGCTCTTCTACTCCTGAAATTCTTTCTGAAATATAAAGACAAGGACCCTTAAACCTTGGGTAAGGCCTAGGACTGACTCTTCTTTCCTAAAAGTCAGTCCTCACTCTGAGCCTGAGTCTCTGGCTCCCTGAGAGATCTCGGATGGTGGGGATCAACGCCATGCTGAGAAGGCAAAGCCAACATCAGGTGTGGCTCGAAAGTCACCTCATGAGGCTGACAGGACCCTGGATTTGAACCATTCAGTGGCTCATTGCAGACGTTTCTAGTCTTCACCTTCCCAGAGTGTCCTGGGTTGAAAATGTCATATTGAAAGAAAGTGACCATCTCTCTCCCTCCACACCTAAGTAACTGGTGGGGGCCCATCGACTTCAATACCATTAAAGCATTCAGAGAAGATTCTAAGAATAGTCACCAGTTCTAATGGCAGCAGAAAATCAAATAACATAAATGGATGGAAGTCTATGAGAAGGCTACTTTAAGAGAGAATACAAAGATTGTGTCTATTTGACGCACTATTGTATTTCCTAGTGCTTAGAGTAATGCCTACACAAAATAGAGACTTAATCAATCTTGAATGAATAAATAAGTGACAGAAGTGATCATTATTCTTTAAAAGATGGTTAACTATAGTACTAGAAGTGTTTCTCTAGGTAAAGAGTTATAGGAGAATACAACTGAATTTCACAGGAAACTTGAATTTGAGACAGTTATAGATTTCATAACAATGTATTTTCCAGATGATAGCAAAGTAAGTCAAAATAACAGCTGGACGGAGAGGATCAATAAAAAATTTAAGAAGAAAAATCATCTACAGAATACTTTGCTTTGATAACCATACTTTTAAAAGTTTCACAATTTTTTCTTTTTATATATTTTCACATTGCTTCCTAAAGTTCTAATGTACTTTTAAGATTGCAATATTCTCTTCAACTTTTCTGAAGAAATAGGCCAATTATTTTTTTAAAAATCCATTTTTTCTCTTCAAATAAATTTGTTAGGAGGCACAAAAATTTCTTGAATTAAAAACTGATTTTATTTAGAGGTTTTGAGGAAGGGGAAGGAGAGAGAGAAAGTGAAATAAGGTAACACGTTCAAGAGAGAACAAGGGCTTCTCCAAAGCTGAGGGTGTCCTAGTACACACATCCCAGCATTAGATATAAAGCATGTAAGTAAATATCTCAAAGGGGTGGATGTGGGTGACACATGTGCAGGGAATTTCGTGTGCTTGATCATGTGGGCTCAAGCAGCATATGGGCTCAGGCAGCATATGTGTCTGCTTTCTTTGTTCTTGGTGGCTTTTATAGGGTTTTTCCCAAGCTGTCCCATATGAGGCTTTTCCTTAGGTAAGTGTTTGTTGCCAGGATAGTTTCCAAGGAGATCGAAATTTCTCTCTTGGGTTTTGTTCCTGCTGGAGCTTCTCTGGAAGTGGGATCCAGTCTTCTATGGGTCCCTTGGAACCAGGTAAAGTCTTATACGGTCTTCATTCCTGTGTCCGAAAGGTGGGCTTTTTACAGCCATAGACCTATTGGTTTTATTACATCCTAGCAATTCCATTGTCATGGGGTCCTCTCCTGTCTATCTGCCTATGTAATATTCTCCCCTAGAGATATCACCACCTTAAATCTCTTTCTCATACTTGATTCACCAATTCTTAGCACATCTCCTGGCAAGTAGTGAACTGGGAACTTGTTAAGCTAATTGTCTCCTTTTAATGGCAGTATATTTCCAAGGGCAAGATATAATATTTCTTTGCTTCATTTGGCAAAAGGAAGCTAAAGTCTGCAGAATGTGTCTTCAGAAAAGACCAGAGTAGCAAACACTTGAGCATTTCTATAGATGACTGTACCAAGCTCAGTATCTTTCAGCAAGAGAACATGAACATATACAGTTCTTCAACTCTTTGATGACAATTCTTTCTTTTTGTTTTATCATGAAATGGATTTGTCAGTGGGTTACTGTATGTATCAGAGCCTCTAACACTGCCTTTTCAGTATTAACTATTTATTACATAAGTTGTCCAGTTAATGAGAAATGTTGAGATTGCTGTTACCATCATTATGTTATCATTCTCATCACTGACCTGGAATTTCAACTGATCAAATCTTCCCATGAGAAAACCCCTGCAAAATGGTTTTGTTTTCTTAGTTCATTGCCTAGATTATCTCTTGATTTCATCCATTGTAGCAATCAATTGATTTACCTCCTGCCTCATTATATATCCTTATTAACTTCCAAATCTTCTCTCAGTTATAATGACATTGGGACTTACCCAGTCACCCCTTACTTTCTCTGTCACTTACACAGAAGAAAAATTCTGAGAACTGTGCCTTAATTTCCTTCTGCTCTTTGATTTTTTCTATCAGTGTCTTGAAATTCTTACACAGTAAGCAATCTTTTAGAATTTTAGAGATGCATGAATGTTTATTAAGATCATTGCTAGAAAAATTAATATGATAGAACCTCATGATACTTTATATAAAGATTGTTTTAAAGACTACATAGAATGTAAGCTAGTTTATAATTTTCACTCTTGAAAACAGTCTTAAGTACATTTTACATAGCAGTGTATGTATTCAAAAAATATTTCTGGCAAATGGGAAAGGAATATGGCAGAAAGGAAGAAATAGACTGAGAGTTGTTGGGTTGAGTAAAATTGTTTTTAAATGAATAAGCCATAGTTAGTGGGAAACTGATATCAAATTGCTTCACACTGCTAAAACATATTTTTTATTTTATTCTGAATCTCTATATCATTATTTTGATACATCATTTGTGAAGGAAAAATCAATGATGTAGCTGTTGCTTTCTAAAATTATATGTCTTAGACTCATGGGTTCTTTGGGTCATTGCTTTTCCTCACTAATGGAAAGTATGATGAAAACTGAATAGTGGAAATAACAGTTCCAATAAGAGCAGGTTAAATTGGTATAGGACCTTAAAACTCAAAATGCGAACTATAGAATAATTGTTTAAAGTTATCATTTATGTAAAAATAAACGTTTCCTCACATGGACTACAATCAGAATTTATAAAATTCTTATTTTTGTTTTATCTTTTCTAACAAAGGATTTATTATCGTCTTAAGCAAACAGTATCATAATAATGTGTTGGGTAGTGAGCAGTATTACAAAGAAGAAAACCTTGATGAAGAAGCAATTATCAAAGACATCATTGCTTAAAAGTTCCCAGAGCATAAGAGTGGGTGTGCCCATATGCAGGATTCCTGAAGAGGACAGCTTAAAGAAATTAAAAATAAAATTACCCGAGACACAGACTAATCAGAGTGACAAAAAATCAGATAGAGACAGAATACTGAAAGCAGATAAAAAAAAGAAGGAAAGTACTTATAAAGAAACATCCTTAAGATTTACAGAATACTTACCAGGTCTTACAAGAAGACTTACCCTGCAGGCCTGAAAGCATTGGTGGGATATAATAAAAAACTCAATGAAAAGAAAGCTTCACCAAGAATACTTTACCCAGCCATATTCTTATTCAGATTTGAAAGAATAATATACAACTTCACATAAAAAACAACTCATGAACTTCATAGACTCAAAACCATTGTTACAAGAACTATATGGACTATTTTAAAATAAAACAAAGCCCCACAAATACAACTATCCTGCAGAGTTGGCACAAAAGATGACACAAAACCCCATCCCAATAATCTCTCTCAGTGTTGTCACTTGTCACTATCCCAAAAAATAAAGAGAGAGAGAGGGATCAGACAAAGAGAGGCTGTTGTCTCTGATCCTGATAAACATAGATACAAGGATCCTGAACAACAAATTATTAGCAAATAGAATCCAACAACTCATCAAAACAATCATATACCATGAACAAGTAGGGATTCATACCTTGCATGCAAGGATAGTTTAACATTAATAAGTTACTCAACATAATATATCATATCAATCACGATCACGATCTTCCCGTTGATCATCTATTTGCTAGAGCAGGCACCAGTAATATCTCCATATGTCCTGTCTCCATGCCAGTAGAGCCAGGGGCATCGGCTTGCTACAGGAACATTAAGAGCCTCAAACAATTATATTAGGTCATTCCCATGACCTAATATAATTGGTCATGGGAATTTGGCATATCAACACGAGAAGCTTGCCAGGCTTGCCGAGAGGGAGGCAAACTCTTTTTAAACACCTCCAAATAAAGCATTCATATCAATAAAAGATTAAAAAAACATGATAATATCGATATACTCAGAGAAAGCATTTGACAGAATCTAGCACCCACTCATGATAAAAAACCTCAACAAAATGGGAGTTGAAGGACTTTCTTCAATATAGTCATAGCCATCTACTACAAGCTCACAGCAAGTATTAGTCTCAATAGAGAAAATCTAAAAGTCTTCCCTCTAAGATCAGACACAAGACATCTCTCTTCACTTCTATACAATATAGTGCTGGAAGTACTTGTCATTGTAGTTAGGCAAGAAGAAGGTATTGGGGGTATTGTGATAGGAAAGGCGAGGGCCTGACAAAGAAGAAAGTGCCTGCCTTAGAGGCAGATTGTGGGGCGGGGGGGTGACAGGACGGAAAACTGAGTACATTGGTGGTGGGAAATGCACACTGGTGGAGGGACGGTGTTGGAATATTGTCATACTGAAGCCAAATTATGAGCTGCTTTGTAACTATGTATCTCACAGTGATTCAATCAACAAGAAAAAATGTACTGCAAAAGTTTGGAAATAGTAATGTTCATTATTCCTCTAAAAAAACAACAGTTTTAGGAGTTGGGAGATAGAATAGCAGGTAAGATGCTTGCCTTGCATGTTGCCAACCTAGGTTCAAAAACAGCATCCTATAGGGTTTCCTCAGCCTGGCAGGAGTAATTCCTGAGTGCAGAGCCTAGAGTGAACCATGAGGGATTAGGTGTGACCCAAGACCAAAATAAATAAATATATTTTAATTGACTTATTTTAAAAAGCCATTTATATTTGAGATTCAGGCATACAATGTTCCAACATGATTTGTGTTGCAGGACTCCTAAGGGCCACTGCATCTGCTCTGGATTGCCTCCCACAAAATCACTCCATAGATAAGGGGTAGTTTAAATGTGGCAGTTTATCCGACCATGTATGCTGTACTAGCTGGTATAAATATTCTCCCATGCTATCACAATCATCGTGGGACTAGCTAGATCTTACCAGCATATTAGCCTGGTCACGTAGGACACCTAAGTAATTAGACCAGAGAGAAATGCTGTTTGCTTCCAAGCAAACAAGCATGGCTCCCCTGATATACTCAAAGGCAACTAAAATATAAACTACAATGAAGTAGAGGAAACTTGTGAAGGCTTGGAGAAATATTTAACTGGCATTGGTGTTGGTCAAGGTACAGAGACATGCCATCTCAGAAACCCCCTTCTCTACACTACAAAAGCATTCCTAAGCAGATTTCGGCTCAAAACATTAGCACAGTAAAGGCCCTAGGTGAGGTGCAGGGAGGGATTAACTAAGGGCATTGGACCCTCCCTGCTTTCCCATAACAGTGGGAGGAAGGTCTGAGTTACAGGGATATAAACTAGCCGGTTCCCCTCTTCCTTCCTTCTTCTTCCTTGTGGGATCTCTCTCCTTGTGAGCGTGCATTCCCCCTTGGAAACTTTTACATGTGGTGGTCGCCATCTTGGCCTACACGTGGCTGGGGTTCCTAGCCTGGAATCCTAAGCATCGGGTTTTTCCTTTTGCTGATTTGTATGCCTGAACCTGTGATAAGTAAAGCCTTTTTAAAACTGCATCGGATTCCTGAGTTTTCATCTGTTCCTCGCCCGGGAGGTAGAAGGGAACTTCGCTTCCCGGCACTGTTGGGGACCCCGGGAGCGCCCCGACAGAGTTGTATCACCTTCCCTCCACCAATATCTGCATTGGCCATTCCACTCCCCAGACTGCCTCCTTCCCAGAACATTTTTTTGCTTGTTGTTGCTCTGGATCTCATGCTTAACATTTTTGTTCATTCTATGACTGAGACAGATAGGTATACCACACCTCTAAACGGTGAATGTGAGTTTTTAGTAGCTACAAAACCTTATGATTTAGTTACAGCTACAAAGCCTTATAGATTTCTACAAATTTTAAAATATTTTTGGAAGTAATGAAATAGATTATTGGCTATATATCAAATTAGAGAAAATTATTAGAAGGCATTTAGAAAGTTAATAAAATATTAGTTACGTATCAGTGCATAAAATTTTCACCCAGAATCCAGCCTCTTAAAACAACACTTAATTCTTTATCTTTATTTTGTTTGTTTTGTTTTGGGGACAATACCTGGCAAATCTCAGGAGTTACTTCTGGTTCTGCAGCTAGGAATTTTCCGACTGTCCTTGGAGTACCAGATAGGATTAAACTAAGATCACCTGTGTGTAAGGCAAATACACTGCTGTGCTATCACTCCTGGCCTCAAAGAATTATTCTTACAAATACTCTGTGTCAAAGTTTCAGGGTTGAAGAGTGGTTTATCTGTGTGGTGCATATTCAGACTCTGGTAAACAGCATTCTTAAATATCAGAAGGACAGCAATCATCATAATTCTTGACAGGGGCTGGAAAATCTGCTAACAAGATGGCTCACTCACAAGTCTGTTGGCAGAGAATTCAGTTCCATACTGCTGTTAGAAGGAGGACTTAGCTACTTGCCATGTGGATATCATAGGGTTGTTTAAATGTTCTCATGACATGACATCTGGTTTTCCCTATGAGGAAAAGAAAGCACAAGGAAGAAAACACATTATCATTTATGGTTAAGTTCCAAAAGACACATAAAATGACTTTAGTTGCTTTCTGTTACTTAAATAGGCCAATATTGTCACAGTTTAACAACTACACAAAGACACAATTACCTGCTGACAGGGATCATAGGGAGCCATCTTGAAAACTGGTTTCACATATGGAGATTCTGTAACTCGCTTCCTTATTTCTAAAAGGACAATTGAGGTCATTGCCAACCTTAAAGTTAGTATGTTTTGTAAGTATTCTGATCCTATTTTCAGAGATAGAATACTGAAAATTAAGACAGAGAAATACTTGGTAGTTCTCACTTAACTAAGCTTTAGTCCAATGTGCTTGATCAATCTAGACTGCCTATTGAAAATAAATCTAGAATTTATCTGATTTACCTATTGAAATATATCTTGATAGAGAATGAAAGGTACAGTCTTCCTGCATAATTCTAGTGTGAAAATTAGGTTTCCAACTCAAACTTTCTCTGCATGTGCAATAGTCGTTGGTAGCACATGTCTGTTATCCTGAAATTTGTAAGAAACATAAAAGGTGTTTATTTTCCTCAAAAAAGCCTACAGTGTAGCAAAAATCATTAATAATTTATGTCAGATAATATCTGAACAGTCTCTCAAAAAAGAATGCTATAGGGGCCAGAGTGACAGCCCAGCGGTAGGGCGTTTGCCTTGCACGCGGTCGGCCTGAGCCGGCCTGGGTCTGATCCCCGGCATCCCATATGGTCCCCCCGAGCACCGCCAGGAGTAATTCCTGAGTGCAGAGCCAGGAGTAACCCCTGAGCATTGCCGGGAGTGACCCCAAAAAGCAAATAAATAAATAAATAAATAAATAAATAAAAATTAATTTAGAAAAATGCTATAAATGTGATTTGAACTTTTGGCTTATTTGATATACATTGTTTCATTTAATATGTATATGATTCTTGAGTTCCAAGTATCAAGCCCTGAGTATAGCTCAGACTCAACTCCTCTTACCCCACAAAATATAAACAAATGTCCATGTAGAAAATTTTATGTGATTAGTGGGACAGACATGGATATTACTCACATGCAAAGTCTAGGAACACCAAAGATAGCTGCTAAGACCAGAAACTAAGAGAAAGCTTAAAAGAGATTCTCCCTTAAGTTTTCTAGAGTGATGGCCCTGCAGACTCTGTGACTTCAGATTTCTGGACTCCATAACTGTGAAGAATAAATTATGTGTGAATAAATTTATTATCTTGTTTTCAGAAACCTAGTTTGTAGTCTTTTGTTAAAGTAATTCTAGGAATCTAACACAATAATTATTATAAAATATGGATATGTGAGATCCATGAAATATAAGCCTCATAACTAACAGTATTGGAAGGCACATAGATTAGTGGGAATAGTGGTATTATCATAAGATCATTGATTATAATAAATAAAGCACTTTTGTGTAAGAAAAAAAGAAGAGGAAGAAAACCCTAGAAGAACCTGAGAATGAGATGTCATTTTCTTTTCTAATTTATAAATTATTTAAAGTTATGAGAATATTAAAAATTAATTTTGCAGCATGTTATGGTTTAATGCTATGTATACATTAATTATTTGTATAATTGCTGTTTCATCTATAATATGACTATATACATACCCAACATTTATATGTGATCTTTAAAATAAAGAAATTAAGAAACCGTTGAGTATTATTATGAATAGTATCTTAAAAGTGTACATCCTACAGACTGAAGAGATAGAAATACAAGTGGATAAGACACTTGGGGGCGGGCTGTAGTCCAGTGAGTAGGGTGTTTGCCTTGCAAGCAGCCGACCAGGGTTCGATCCCCGGCATCCCATATGGTCCCCTGAGCACCACCAGGAGTAATTCCTGAGTGCAGAGCCAGGAGTAACCCCTGAGCATTGCCAGGTGTGACCCAAAAAAGCAAAAAAAAATAAACAAAAACAAACAAAAAAGACACTTGAACCCTGTTGGCGCTGATCCATAATTCAGAGCCAAGAAAGAGTAGACCCTGAGGACTTCACTGTGTGGTCCAAAACAAACAAATATTGTACAGTCTAAGCTTCTAAGAGTAAATATGGAATTTAAAAATATCTTGCTCCAGTGGCAAATACTAAGTTGGTGATTTAAAAAGTTTGTGATTAAAATTTTAGATTAAAAGTAGAGGTGGGTAAACTATTACAAATGTTACAATGCACACACAGGATGAATGAAAGTCTGATTTATTTACTAAATGAATGAATATTTTATTTAATGAACAAAAAATATTGACAACATATTAAAAGAAAATGACATAATCTAAAAAAAAATTCAATTCACTTAAAAATTCAATTCACTTTTGCTAAATTTAATGCTGATCTGTTAAATCTCAGTAACTGTAAAACAGTTTCGATTGGACTATTCTTCTAAGGATTTTAATGGTAAAAGATATGTATTCTAGTATTATAGTTACGATCACGATCTTCCCGTTGATCATCTATTGGCTAGAGCGGCACCAGTAATATCTCCATATGTCCTGTCTCATGCCAGTAGAGCCAGGGGCATTGGCTTGCTACAGGAACATATAGAGCCTCAAACCATTATATTAGGTCATGGTAATGACCTAATATAATTGTTACTGGAATTTGGCATATCAAATACAACACGAGAAGCTTGCCAGGCTTGCCGAGCGGGAGGCAAACTCTTTTACACACCTCCAAATAAAAGCATTTATTGATGAGCCGCAAGAGCCGCTTGTGGCTCATACGAGCCGGGCTGTAATGGGCTGGTCTGCTGGGTGGAGTTCTGACGAGAGGGAAGTCCAAATGTGGAAAATCGGTGGCGCCTGTGGAGTGAGGCGGGGTGGTCTGGCTTGTTGTGAGGCTCTGCCGAGGTGGTGGGCCAGGGCTAGAATCCGCCATGCCTCCCGACTGCCCTCATGAACAGCTGTGCACAGGGAGAGCAAGGAACAGCTCTGCCCCATGTCTGAGGGTCTCTGGACCAGCATACCTGGGCCGGATTGAGGAAAAAGCTGCTGCAGGGTGGGTGTCGATGATCTGGGCTGTGATGGGCTGGTCTGCTGGGTGGAGTTCTGACGAGAGGGAAGTCCAAATGTGGAAAATGGCGGCGCCCGTGGAGTGAGGCAGGGTGGTCTGGCTTTGTTGTGAGGCTCTGCCGAGGTG
>JAJIBD010026131.1:0-46402 GCA_021461705.1 Cryptotis parvus | reverse complement strand
ATCTGAGCTTATCCATTCAAGATTTTCTCTGGAAGAAAGATCCTATAAGTAATGTCAATCATGATCACGATCAATGATCTTCCCGCTGATCATTCATTTGCTAGAGCCGGCACCATTATTATCTCCATATGTCCTGTGTCTCATGCCAGTAGAGCCAGGGGACACTTTGCCAGGAACATAAAGAGCTTCAAACCATTATATTAGGTCATGGGAATGACCTAATAGAATTGTTACTGGAATTTGGCATATCAAATACAACACAAGAAGCTTGCCAGGCTTGCTGAGCGGGGAGGCAAACTCTTTTAAACACCTCCAAATAAAGCATTTATTGATGAGCCAGAGGGCTGCTATGGTGTTGAGCCGGCTGTGATGGGCTGGTCTGCTGGGTGGAGTTCTGACGCAGAGTGGAAGTCCAAATGTGGAAAATGGCAGCGCCCGTGGATTGAGGGGGTGGTCTGGCTTGTTGTGAGGCTCTGCCGAGGTGGTGGGCCAGGGCTAGAACCTGCCATGCCTCTCGACTGCCTCATGAACGGCTGTGCACAGGGAGAGCAAGGAACAGCTCTGCCCCATGTCTGAGAGTCTCTGGACCAGCAACCTGGGCCGGATTGAGGAAAAAAGCTGCTGCAGGGTGGGTGTCGATGATTCGGGCTGTGATGGGCTGGTCTGCTGGGTGGAGTTCTAATGAGAGGAAGTCAAAGTGGAAAATGGCGCGCCGTGGAGTGAGGGAGGTGGTCTGGCTTATTGTGAGGCTCTGCCGAGGTTGTGGGCCAGGGCTAGAACCCGCCATGCCTCCCGACTGCCTCATGAATGGCTGTGCACATGGAGAGCAAGGAACAGATCTGCCCCATGTCTGAGAGTCTCTGGACCAGCATGGGCGGATTGAGGAAAAAAACTATACTATTGAGGAAAAAACATTACTATTGAGTAATGTCAATAGTATATAATATTTTATATTCAGTTTTTTAGTATAAAAACTGAATAAAAATATATTCGAGTAGAAAATCAACTAAATAAACTGGGCAACATTATTTATAAGTACTTTTCATTCTACTTTTAATGTTAACCTTCTTGGCACTTGTCACTTGTCACTTGTGTTCCCGTTGTTCATCAATTTGCTCAAGCAGTCACCAGTAACATCTCCATTCATTGGGAATGAAGTTCATTATTATTTACTGTTTTTTGGCATATCGAATACACCACGGGTAGCTTGCCAGGCTCTGCTGTGGCTCTGGGTTCATCCCAGAGGACCCAGTCTTTTCTTTGTCAGACATCCACCATCAAGAGCCCACAGGGTAGAGCCCTGGGGGCACAAACCTGTCTCCTGTCTGCCACCTGCCAACACAGCCAGGCACACTGACCACACCTACAACACCTCGAGGGGTTAAACTTCTTATACCTAAAAGTTATACCTGAGAAGTTATACCTGAAAATTATACCTGAGAAGTTAACCTCGAGGTTAACTTTCTTATACCTGAGAAACAGTACCCTTATTCCTCAAAGAAATTTACTTTTCACTCATAGTTTCTGGGTTGGATCAATCTTATTCCCACCACTAGGAATAAATCATAGGATCATATTAGTAGAGTCAAGTGCATTTATTTTTTAAAATTTAGAATTTTTATTACAGGGCCACCCTAAAGAACAACATGTGACAATTAGAATGGGAAGGAATGAGAGTGAAGATAGACAGTCGGCAACTACACCACCTCTGCTTCGCTGATGACATCGTTCTAATAACACCAAACATTAGCCAAGTGGCACAAATGCTGGCTGACTTTGACCAAGAATGTGGAAAGATAGGTCTACAGCTGAATCTAAAAAAACTGTTTTGAAAAATGAACTAGTTCCAGAGGCCCCATTCATTCTCAATGGAACAAACATCTCTGATTGTAGCAGTTATGTGTACCTAGGTCGAAGTCAACATGATGAGCGACCTAAAACCTGAGCTGCGCCAGGAGGAAAGAGCGGCATGGAATGCCTTCAAAAAGCATCGAAGAAATAGCTGAAAAGACGAAGAACCTCTGGCTCGGGTACATCTCTTGAACTCCACCATTCTCCCTGCATTAACATACGCCTCAGAGACCTGGGTCCTATGAAAGCAGGGCGAGAATGCTATTCGGGTCTCCCAGAGAGGAATAGAAAGAGCTATGCTTGGAATATCATGTCTCACTCAAGTGAGAGAAGGGAATCGGAGTTCCAAACTCCAACTCTGTTCTAGAGTCAGGGGCGCTGTCTCATTTGCCAAGGCATGGAAAATCAGATGGGCTGGACATGTAATGCGATTTGAGATGACCGCTGGACTAGAGCCGTTACGGACTGGATCCCACGGGATGCCAAAAGATCATGTGGCCACCCCACCTACAAGATGGTCCAGACCCTGAATGAACGGTTCAAGGCTCTTTGTATTCCTGAAGCAAGCAGATGCCATTGGGCTACACTGGCACGTGATAGGGTCAAATGGAAATTTAATGGCACCCACTTGAGCAAATCGATAGATAAATAACGGATATCAAGTGATCAAGTGATAAGATATACAGTTATAAAGATATTTATGATTGGATTTCATTCATACAGTGTTCCAGTACCCATCCCTCCACCAGTGCCCAATTCCCACCATCAATGTCCCCCAAATTCTCTCCTCCCCTCCCCCAGCTTGCCTCTATAGCAGACACTTTCTTCTTCTTCTCTCTCTGTCTCTCTCTGTCTCTCTGTCTCTCTTCCTCACCCCCTCCGTTGTACATTGTGGCTTGCCCTATAGACATCAGGGATTATCTTGTGAATCCCTTTGTGTACATTCAATGCTAAGTTCTGGCTTTTACCATTTCCCGCAATTAGTAAAAGAGTCAAATGCATTTAAAGCTAGTTTTTAGTGGATATAAAAGTGATTTTGTACTGTGGAGGAGGATGTTTGCTTCAAAAATGTTTAAATAAAAGAAAATGATTAATTTGTCTTTTTTTTATTCAAAACTCAAGGACAAAAATATAAACAAGAAAGGTTACTTATATCCTATTGCCAAATTATTAAAATCTCTTTTTCATAGAAATGTTGGTACATACCCTGCTGTGCTCAGGGATCACATGTTCAGAAATTATATGCATTCCTGGAATCAACTGGCACTGGACACAGTCAAGTAATTGCCGTACCTGATACTGTTGTAGGCTGGTAGATATGGGGGGGGCAGGGGGTCGCCATGGCAATAAAAATTCCTGAAGAAGAAAAACTCCTTCAGCTATCTGGAGTCACACTTGTTTGAAAACAGGAACCAAACTTGATAAGACCACTATCAACAATCGACCCTGAGGGAAGGGAAGGCCAAATGGAATGTGTGAAGCCCATAGGCCACAGGCCCTTCATAATGGCTTTAGCTAATTAAATCTCAGGAGGGAGATGAATTGCCTTCCCAGCCCAGGGACCCAGCTCTCAGAATACTCCAAAAGCACTCTAGTCAAAGAAGACCACTCCCAAAGTCTACTCCCCTTGGCAACGGCCCTAGCAACCTAGGTTGAAGCCCCATATGGGAGTAACTTGTGGAGAAATCTATAAAAGTCGACCTGACCAAAGGACAGCACGCACATTTGCATGGACACACATGCTGCTTGAGCCATGTGGCTGAGCACATGTGGTACCTGAGCACGTGTGTTGCCCGCATCTCCCCCTCTTGAGATGTGTACTCTCTCTCTTACTTTTCCTCCTCCTTCCCTTTCCAAAAAATTTTATACCTCCGTAATAAAACCTGTTTTAACTTCACTGCTTGTAGACTCCTTAAAATTCTTTATCTTCGAGGAAGACAACCCTAAAGCAACCCTGGGTAAGGCCTAGGACTGACTTTCCTTTCCTACAAAGAGCAATTCCTCGCTCCAGCCTGAGTCCGTGGCTCCCTAGAAATCTCGGCTGATGGGGGATCAACTCCCATGCCTAGAGATCAAGCGAACATCAGGTGCGGCTTGACAGCCACCTCTTGGGGCTGGTGGAGCTCAGGCCCACGCCATGCAGGGACTCATCGCAGACTTTATCAGTCCTAAACCTGCCCAGTGGGTCCCGGGCGGCAGAGGCAGCTGTGGAGAAGCGACCATCTCTCTCCCTTCCGGCCTCACATAAGCCACCCGTGAGACCCACCTGCATCAATACTACCCCTACAACTACAATGAGTGAAATTCTGAAAACAAATACAAAAGTTTAGTCATACAGATGGCTAAATTAAAAATTTCATAGAATTCACAGCCACCAAT
Source organism: Cryptotis parvus (assembly GCA_021461705.1). Classification (NCBI taxonomy): domain Eukaryota; kingdom Metazoa; phylum Chordata; class Mammalia; order Eulipotyphla; family Soricidae; genus Cryptotis; species Cryptotis parvus. Next base: position 42,172 of record JAJIBD010026131.1, on the reverse strand, counting down.
TCTTTATTGAGAACAAAGCTATAGCACTGATTGTAAAAGAGAGTTGGAACCATAAACTTTGGAAATAGAGCATTTGGGTAGTTCTACAGAAACTGGTCCCTTGAATCTCAAGTTCTGCTGTGTTTACTTCTCCAGTAAAATCAGGGCATTCTCCTTATCTAATGAGATTAAATTTCTCCTCAAAAAAATGATAATGGCCTTTCCTAAAAGAGTTGCTTTTGCAGGAAAATATTCATCATCTTATTATTCCTAATGCAACTATATTAAATCAAGGTCCTTGAACAAGAATATGACCTAAAAGGGAAGTAGAATTTCACCAATATACACAAACTAAAACTCAGGTTATATTTGTGGTAATATATTCTAAATTTTTGAATTAGATAAAAGGAATTATTATTAAATATGGTCAAATACTGATATGGTTATGATTTACAAATAATGAATTTACCGACTTTACTAAAATAGCTTGTATTGACTCTAGAGTTTTGATTAAAATTTGGAACCAAGGTGATTTATGTTGACGGAAGTTGAAAGTGCAGAATAAATGTGGTATTTACTAGAAAGTTAGCAAACATTCAGGGAAAGTAGAATCTAACAGTGCTTCACAATTAACCATTTTTAATTGCCCCTTCAAGAAATATGAGGGTAAATATAATTTCAAGAAAATTACCCATCACATTTTCCAAACTACTCTTAAGTATTTTGTAAAGAAACAAAACACTTTAATCTCAGTGTTCCAATGTTTTAAATTACATTATACTAAATAATTATTAGTATTGCTACTTTTCCATTGCTTTGTTTTATTTATTTTTGCTTTTTTGGGTCACACCCGTCAGTGCTCAAGGGTAGCTCCTGGCTCTGCACTCAGGAATTACTCCTGGTGGAGCTCAGGAGATTGCATGGGAATGCCAGAGATTGAGCCGGTCAACCACATGCCCGGCATGTGTACCCACTGTACTGTCGCTCCAGTCTCAATTTCAGTAGAGATTAAACAATAAATGTTTTGACAGGTTTTACCACCTACATGGCAGAGCCTGGCAAGCTACCTGTGTTTAATTGTTATGCTAAAAACTAGTAACAATCATGGACCTCAGTTCCACGACCTGAAGAATGATTCCGGGCTCTTCCTGTTCCTGTAGCAAGCAGATGCCCTGGGATACACTTTCTTGTGACACAACTAATGGAGATGTTACTAGTGCCCACTTGAGCAAATCGATGAACAATGGGAAGACAGTGATTATTGAATCCCAAGGAAGCACCTAGACAGTTGACCTTTTCCACCTTTTATAGTTTTTGTTTGTTTTATGTATATAGACCAAGGTTTTTCAGTTGTGTTTAGCAGAAGCAATAGTGGAATATATATCTGCTTCATCTTCTTGAGTCTAAGAGGTATATCTTTGAAAGTCTGATCATGACATTATACACTGAATACTTCAATGATCTCTCTTTTATATCTGCAGTAAAACCCAAAGCCATAACAATTACCAACAAGGCACCACATAAGTTGGCTACTTGCTTGCTTCAGAGTTTTTCCTTCTCATTTATTCTCTAATATCCAGCAAAGGGCTGACACAAAACAGGCAATCAATACATATTTTTGGACTAGTAGATTAGGTTATTATATTTTACTACTAAAATTAATGAATAAAATGGTGGGTATTCACAGTTGAAGTTGAACAGCCATGTATAAAGAACATCACAGGGAAAAAATGTCACCAGGGATCTAATTTTTAGCATGTAAGTGATGATAAAGGAGGGGTCTTTTTGCAGTTCCAACAGAACAGCTCCCAAGGGTCCTTATTGGGACTAATATATCCTTTGGATTCTGCATGAACTAATCAATTACCAAAGAATGCAAAAGGTGGTTTACCCAAAAGGAGTTGGCACATTCTCTGAACTGAAAGCCTCAGGACAGTCCGCTTTTGTTTTCTTAACCCCAGAGAGCCCAGCTATACTTTGGAGATAGGGTAGAAGATAAGAGACACAAAGTTGCAAAAAGCTTTGATTATTCTATTACAAATTTAAATAAAGTTCATAACAAATTCTTTCTCAGAAGCTCCAGAAAAATTTCTCAGATTTGTCTACACCTTGATATCAGTCTGTGAGAATCCAAACAGTAAATACAGCCAGGCTGTGCCCAGGCTTCTCACCTAAGCTACTAAATGGGTATTGTTTTAAGTTTCTTCACATTTTACACAGAAATGAAAACTGAAGTTCCTAATCTTCTTTGTACATGACAAGAGAGTTTTCCGTTGCCATTTACCGAGTTAACAGAAAGGACATTGCTTCACTGCTGTTATAAACATCTCATCTCACATCGTGAGCACATCCTTGCTCCCCTAGGAAGAGGAGGCATATGCTGTCCCACTCCCCAGAGTGTTGGTATTAATATTCAGAGAAGCAGACTTGGACTCACCGACTGATAACAGTTAAATAATAAAAATACAACCGAGTTAATTTAAAAAGATGTGATTGGCTTCATCAGCCAATACTTGACTTGGCAGCAATCCATCAAGCAAGTAGAAAGGCGCTGCAAAATATTCAAAGTGGAAAATTTTTGAAGTCAGAAAGAGAGTGGTACAAGGCTATTAGCAAAAGAAATAAAGATTACCTGAGGCAGAGCCACCTTCCATTAAGACACAGTTTTGAGCAAAGAGGTTTTATCTTGAAGAACTCATTGTGTTCTGCTTCTGACCTTTTTTTCCATCCTGGGGGCCTCCTGCCCTACCAATTTACATCTTCTGTTTGGCCAGTAACACTGGCACATTTACACGATTTTTATCTTTTTTCTCCTTGGAATATTCTGAGGGTTTATGGGGCTCATATTGATGTAGACAGATAGGATAGAGCCCATGACAATGGAATTCCTAGGATAGGAATAAAACCAACAGCTTCAAGGCTACAAAAAGCCCATTTTGCAGAAATAGGAAGGCCTGATAAGGCTTCAGCAGGTGCCAGGAGAACAAGAGAAGGCTGGACCCTCTTCAAGGCAAGCTTCAGCAGAAACAAAGGACAGGAAAGGAATTTTTAAGAAGACCATCCCGCTCCCAACACTACCCCCTTAACAACCGCCTTAGCAACCCGACTCTAACTTAGGTAGAAGACCCACTTGGAGACAGCTCGAGAATCCCCTATAAAAGTCACCCTGAAAGTGTGCACAAATAATACCTGAGCCTATGTGCTGTTTGATCCCACATGGCTGCGCACAGACCTAGCACCTGTGTCACCGGCATCTCCCCTCTTGAGATGCTACTCTCTCTCATTCTCTCTCATTCTCTCTCTCATTCTCTCTCTCTCTCATTTTTCTCTCCTCCTTCCCCTTTCTAAAAGTTTCCAAATAAAAATCTGTTTTACTTCATTGCTAGTCTCCTCCTGAAATTCTTCTTCACAGATAAGACCCTGCAAGGCCTGGGTAAGACTGAGCCTTCCCAACTGGTCCCCAGGGCGGCAGAAGTGGATCTGGGTGACCATCTCTCACCTCCCTGCCTCACACAAGCCACCTGTAGGGCGCACCTATATCAGCACAAACAATTCTGGGACCCATCATTTTTACCACAAGAATTTCTTACAAATGGTCACACAAGATGTAGAATAGTTCTTATTTGCTTCAGTTCTACATATTGTTTAATAAGAATGGCAAGTATGTGTTTTTTTCTGTTATCTGAAATAGAAATAATCTTATTTGATATGTTTTGATAGGTTCCTTCTGATGTATTGTGGGCACACATAGCTGTACTCAGGACTGACTCCTGGCTATCTCTTGGTGAGGCCCATGAGCATAATGGTGCTAGGATCAAACCCAGTGGATTTTGTGTAAGGAAAGTGCTTAACAACTACTATCCACTGAGATTCCTGATAGGTTCTTTCTGAAGTTTCCAAATTATCATCCAACAATCACTCAGGGGGACAACTGAATAGAGAAGCACTTTACAAGAAAATAAATGGCAAGTTACAGTATGCCCAGTGAAGAAGGTGAAATAAATTTATGTGAAGGGGAAAGAAAGCAGATTGGAGACTAGCTTTATACTGAGTTAAGGTGAGGTACTAGTCTATATATTTAGATGCTTTCAGGAGATGTGCACATTTTATAAGGGTGAGGCAAGTACATGCCTAATTATGTATAATAAATACACAGAACTATATAGGAGGCTATAGAAAGTGGTATAAGTGATGTCTAAAAGCACAATCCCCACTGAGCAATTCTTCCATTCAGGAATCTGCAGGGTTTGTACCAACACAAAGGCATTTATAAACTTCTGTCTTGATCATTTGAGCAACTTCCAGTAAGAAGATTGCTACATCACTCAAACTATTAGCATCTGGATAGTTTTCTTCCTCCACCCTTCCTAGTAGAGCTGACTTCCTAAATAGTCTCTAAACTTTCACAATAAGTAGACTGGGGCATAAAGTTCTAATCACAGAATAATCAAAAAATGGTTCCATTTAAATGAATTATAATAGCATCCCCACATGCAAAAAATAATAAGTTTACCATATCATAATAGAAACCATCTACTTTCAGATAGCAGGAGAAATCTGTCAAAGAAATCTGTCTCCACAAAATTCATTATTTTGTATTTTAAAGGCTTAACCAACAGAATACCAAGAATGTGACCTTATCAGAATATAGTGCCTTTATAGAGGTGATAAAGTTACCTGAAGTCAGTAGGTTAGATTTCAAAGCAATAAAACTGACATTCTCAAAGGAGAGGAGATTTTGACACAGAGATATGCATCCATAATAAAACCTTTTAATGAAACATTGCCATCTACCAGCCGTGAAAATAAAGCCTAGAACATATCATTTCCTCATGACCTTCAGAAGAAGGAGCCAACCTAACTGACACCTTATTTTGATTTGGGGTAGGGATGAGGGTTAATTTTTTGCTTCCTTTAAAAATGTGGGAATACATTTGTTCCTTTGGATATCTCTATCTATATTTTGTAGCTTTAAAATAAGTTTACATGGAATCTGATACCATTTTTTAAGGACAGACATGCATATAAATCACTGTATCACTGTATCACTGTCTTCCCATTCATCAACGATTTGCTCGAGTGGGACCAGTAACATCTCCATATGACCTGTTTCATGCAGAGTAGAGCTTAAGGGCACCTTCTTGCTCCAGGAACATAAAGAGCCTCAAACCATTCCATCAGGTCATGGGAATGAGGTCTATAATTGTTACTTGTATTTGGCATATCAAATACGACACGGGTAGCTTGCCAGGCTCTGCTGTGCGGGTATAATATCACCCAGGAAAAAAGACCAAGAAAGGAAGAGAAAAATATAATCTCGAAGAGCAACTACTAAGGAGCAGATAAAAGTAAATGAGTATGTTTAAGAGCTGAAAGGATAACCAAAAGCTATTTAGGAATGGAAACTTCAATTATTTATTCCAAGAATCTAATACAGGAGGTAGCTGGGTAGGATGATGACTAAGGGGACCACGCCCATCGATGCTCAGGGCTTAAGTCCTGGCTCTGCACTAAGGAATCATTCCTGATGGTGCTTGGGGGCCATACAGGATTCCAGGGATCCAACCCAGGTCAGATGCGTGTAAGGCAAACCCCCCATTTGCTGTATTATCACTTGGGCCCTACATGAACAATCTTTCAGGTATTGCCCCCTACTCGTTGTGCTATTTTTACCTCTTTTCTTCACAGCCAAATTTTCAGAAAGAAAAGAATTCTATTGTTCATTTTAATTTCTTTTATTCTTTTCATCTGTTGCAGTCTCACTTCCGCCTCAGTCGTTCTCCACTCACATGCTCTTGCTGAGGTAATAACTTCCTAATCCCTAATAGCTAGATCCAATAGATATCTCTTAGTCTTCATCCTACCCATTTTGCTGAGGTAATAATGTCCTAATCGTTAAACCCATTAGATGCATATAAATACAGAAAAATAATCTAGAACTAGCTAAAAATATTGAATTCTCTGACTAGCAAATAAGAGATGCTTTTAGCTTTTAAAGTATAAGTATCATAGTTTATAATCATATTGTAATTATTATTTTATAGTTGCATTGTGCTACACAACTCTTTCCACCGGGTTTCAAGATTGTCCCTTGAGTTTGTACAGCCTCACAAACTGTGAGTCAGTAAATCTATATAGTTTTTACTGACTAGATAAGGTAAGGCTACTAATGAAGTAATCTGCAGGATAAGGCATGTTCCTATACCTTACTTGTCTAAGCGAAAGGTGACTTTAACTGAAATCCTCTTTCTTTTTTTTTGCTAATAACTTTGTCCCACTCTTTCTGACTATGAAAGTCACCCAATTTGTAAAATTTTTACCTGCTTTCTACTCACAGGATGGGATATTGCCTGATTCATATATCCTTGAATAAAGTAGATTTTATCTGTAAAACTAGCTTGGTTGAATACTTATTACTTAACACCCTCTCTCTGTGATCTTGTCTTCCAGAAAACATCATATGGAATCACAGTCAAGCAGAGATCTAATAACAGCGAACACCCAAATACAGAGTGAATGTCTTGATCTCTTTGTTCCAAGGACATGTCGACTCCTGATCACATCTTCTTGTTACCTAGCTAATGATGTGTTCTCTAATAACAAGAAACTAGTCAGGGGGATGTCTTTCAGTTGCTATTATCTCTTTTCCAGAAACATTGAGTGATGGTACATTTATCTATGAATCCGAAAAATCAGAAGCAATTAAAAAAGTCAATGTGTGTTTCTTTGAGGTCAAAGAATTGCAACTTGGGAATGATATCCATAATCAGATAGAAAACCTAAAATGTTGTGTCAGAGCACTGTCTCAGAGAAGCCACAGGATCATAAGCAGAATTGGAGAGGGCATGTATTGGTAGTAATTCTTGCTCAGCATCTTCTTTGCCAGCCCCAAAAAGGGAGCCTTCTGACCTGCTCTGCATGGTCTGTTAACCTGTTCCTGCAATGCTGGCGACAAGGACTCAGCCAAGCCACAGAATTGACATGAAAATGAGATTTTGCTTTTTCCTGTCAAAGGAAAGTAAGAGGCATCAACCTTGATGTCTGTTGGTGAACTGAATTTACCATAGTGTGGAGGAGAGAATGGGGATTTTAGAGGAGGACCCTGAGAGTGAAGGGAAATGAACACTGGTGGACAGTGTGCTGTTGCGTTGTTTAGACATAAGCATGAAACCCTATCACCAACTGTATTGTGACTAAAATTTAGGAAAATAAATATATTGGACTTTCAAAAATATTCTAGGCCAAGGCAGAATATATATAGAAAGCAAAAGGATTTACTAAGTACATATCAGAGGCAAGGCACAGGGGAAAGTTTTGCCTGAGTTTGGAGATAAGGAGTTTAAGTGTGGGTTAATTAAGGAATGAAATATTTATGAATATTTGCTGTGCTTGAGATTCATATGCTGATTAGGATTATAGTTTTGCTTATACATCAGCATGTAAAATCCCCATATGATTATTCAACTAGTGTTCAGGTTAGTATTTATTTTGACCTCAGAGGAAGGAATAAAGGTGAAATTGAGTCCAGGAGCTTCTTCTTTGGGTATAACCCTGGACCAGTACTTGTAAGCTGGTGGAAACTAGTTCTTCTGAGTACCCTTATTATCAGAAGCTCCTACTGACAGAATTACAAGACTATTAATTCTGGGTATTTTCAAACAGTAATTTTTATGCCATCTCTCCTACTTCACAATGATGAATGAAATGGGAGGAAAAATATCTATGAGGTTAAAAGCTGATTAATGTTAGCAGCTTAAACTATATTTGACTTTACATAACAGTTACTAATTTCCAGATAAGATGAATTGGGAACTGACTGATTCTGTCCTCGATTAGAGTACATAATTATCAGTTCTGTAAACAACTGTTTGCTTCATTTTTTTAAATTTTCAATCAGTTACTTCTGGCCCATTTCAAAGACAGAGAGAATGACATTTCTCTATAATATCTCCCACTCCATTTTAAAATAACTTCACCAATGTCATCTTTTCATATTTTAATATACCAAGATAGGATACAGAAATTAAGTTTTCCAATGTGAAAAGAAAAGCTATGAGAAGCCAATTTATAATTCCCACCTATGCATTAATATTGCTGGCATGTTTTAAATGGGCTCTTTGATAATAAGCATGTCAACCGCCCCACCCTAGATGAGAACTCCTAAGAACCAGGTGAGGGTGCATCCATATCTAAATTAGGGCCCATAACATCAATAAATTTTCACTGAATAACTTAGAACATGAAGTCAGCAGGAACATAGGTATAGAGCATTGCTGGACTGAATTACATTAATTGATAGAGTTGTGAAGAGATCAAAGAACTGAGTAAGATTCTGAGATTATACAATGATGCATGAAAGTATAAACAGTAAGGGTGAGAGTTGGTTTTTAAACTAAATTTTGGGTATATAAAACATAAAACTCATCCCCCACCAAAAAATAATAGCTGAATAAGATCTAAGTTTATATAATGATGCATAGAAGCATAGACAGTAAGGGTGAGGTTGTTTTTAAACTAAATTTAGGGGCAAATAAAAATAAACCCTCACCCACACCAAAAAAAAACAACAACACTGGAGGACATAAATATAACTCTGGAGACAGAGTCCATGATGATATAGTACAATTAGGGCTGTCTGAAAATTAAAAAGTTTACTATCTAAAGAAAATAGGAGGCCTCAGACAGAATTATAATCAAGTCAAGGGGGTCAAAAGGAAAGACTCAGCATAAAATTAAGTTCAAGATGAAATAAATAAATAAAGAGAGAAATATACAATATTAGTATGCCAAAGTGGGCTGATCTACATTATTTTCAAGTACAGAGAACACAAAGACAATAGACTATGGCTTAGATATCTCTGGTCTCTTTTAATGATAATGATTCAATAAAATAATGAAAATCACAATAGAGAATGACAGTAGTCGACAAAAGTGGAGAAATGTTGCAAGAAAACTCTCTTTAAACAAAAAGTAAAGGTAGATTCACACTGACAAGAGGATATACTTCTGCATATTAGAATGAAGCAAGACTGGGAGAACAGGAGATAAATCAGTGTCTAAAAGTAACTTCCCTGTGAGGTGTGAGGCTGTGAGTTCAATCCCTGCAGTCACCTAGATGTGCTGAATGTGGACCTGGCAGTTATGCTTTCTGAGACTCCCCAAGAGTGGATATGGTCTCCTGGCACACATTCCGTTCTGTGTGAGCATCACAACTAAAGATGTGCAGGAACTAGAGACATAATACAGAGGTGAAAGTACATGTGTTCTATGCAGTCAATCATGGGTCAAATGTCAGCACCTCATGTTCTCCTGGGCATCATTGAGTTCAGCCCCTGAAGACCCATAGCACTGCCAAATGTGGCCCCAGAGACCTTGGAGCACCAGCTGATGAGCGCCAGCACCACAAGGTTTAGCAGCACTCAGACTAACATGCTGATCCTTTTGAGTAACAAACCAAGGAGAGGTGCTAAGCATGCTAAGAAATAATTGGAAGAACACCTTATCCCGCACCAAAAAAAAGTGCAAGGACTGTAGAGATAGTATAACGGGTAGGGTGTTTGCCTTGCACACAGCAGACCTGGGTTCAATCTCCGGCATCCCATATGGTTCCCCAAGTACTGACAGGAGTAAATCCTGAGTGCAGAGCAAGGAGTAACCCCTGAGCATTGCCAGGTGTGATCCAAAAACAAAAAAAAAGTGCAATACTTAAGGCCATATTGTGACTGTTAACAATCACATGTATGAGTACCACAGGGAAACCTAGTTGACATTACAACCAGCTTGTACAAGAGCACTACAACTAAATGAGTGTGACCCCTGGTGATCATTGTGCATGCATAAAACTTGAGTATGCAACCTTCAGTCATTGTAACAACAATGACAACAAAGGGAAGGGAAAGGGGATGAAATATGCAACAGGACAATAAGTAAGAAAGATGGAACAATAAACAAGAAGTACAGGGTTTGAGATAAGGACAAAGCTAAGTAGGTATATCTATAGTGATATGGATTAGTGATACCTAATCTACAGATTAGGTATATCTATAGTGAATCACTAGTGTATGGGTATCATACTGGGAGACAAGGGGAAAGATAAAAGATTAGGTGTCATAGTCAGAGATGTTTCCCTAAGAAGCCATCTCACTGGGCTTGAAAAGAAATGCTCCATCCTGAACAGTAACTTGTCCAAATTCTGAGTGCATAAGTAGAAGACAAATATAAAACAGGTGAAGAATGTAGAGAAATATGCATTGCTTAACCTTGATTTGCTTACTAGTCTCATAAGCTTTTATTTTAATTATACTCCAAGTGAGCGGTACTATACTTGATCACCATCATACATATTGAATTATTAAATATTTAACAATACATTCTATCTTGACTTTGTTGCTAAATTATGCTTTAAACCCTGTAACCTCAATTATGAAGCATAATTTCTCATGTTCTAGTTCAATAGTAAAGTACTAGATATTAGCTAAGCCCTATAGAGCTTATAAATAAATGTATCCAAACTTTAAGTATGAAAAGCATGTAAGTGCCACACAATTTTGAGTTTGAAAGCAAAAGAAAATTTAAGAAGTTCTCATTTCTCTTGTCTATTGAGGCCTATGAAATTAAACAAAATTGCAAATTCTTCCACTTGATATGAAACTTGTGTTCCTTGAATATTTTCCTTCCACTTCATTTCAGTCTAAAAAACTCAATACAGATTTAAATATTTTGCTTATTGATTTCATTTTATTTTCCTCATTTCATTTAAGAATTCCAACAGGAGGATTCAAACTAATTCTTTAAACTTAAAACTAATGCTGCCTTCATTGAAGCACATTTGATGAATTGGCATGTAAGCCCAAGCTCTATGTAACACTCCGGAAAAAATTAATTTTTAAGGTCAGGAATATCACTCAAGTGGTAGAGTTTAGGAGTTACATAGGACACGCCCTGAATTTAATCCCTGAGACTGCATTGGAAGCAACAGGGGCTCTGAACCAGGCCCACCTGAGGCCTCATATTCTTGCATTTTGCTCTTTTACTATTAGGAGAGTTATAGTTAACATAGCTACTCCCTGGAAATCAGGATGTTTGTAATAAAATTAAAGTTGTCTTGTTTCTACTATTGACTGATTTATTCACTTTGTTGTACTGAGTAAAAAATAAATAGAATTTTATTTTATTTCTTTGCTAAGTTGAAGTTGCAAGGAAAAACATGCCATAAGAGATTATTATTATTATCACCACAAATTGTGAGAGCTCCAGCAAATACCACAACTAAGCTTATGAACATTATACCTAAACCCCTGAGTCTAAAAACAAAGGAAAAGGAAGGGTCAGGGGGATCAATATTTTCCAACACATAATAATTCAAAGAAAAATAGATGGTTATTATAAGAATGCCCAGAAAGAAAAGGACTCTATCAACTCCTATACTCATTCAGAAGTGTATACTTCCAGGGATAGGATCAGATTAAACTCCATGAAGAAACTATATAAAGGCTTACATTCACCCATAATATTTCAGACAAAACCTTGGGAATCCATCTGTACTGGGGCAACCAATAGGCAACCACCTATATGGTATACCCTAAGTGGGATGGTTTTGCAACAGCCTCTTTTGCTATCAAATGACTGTACCATATGCCTTCTATTTATACCAAATAACTTTGCATTATGGAGGTCACCTAAGCATCGAAAACTTACCTATTTTTTCCTCCAACCATAGTAATGAAACAGGAGCTAATCCCCATAAAGTATGATGGCTCTCTTTCTAAAGAAAATCAATATTTTTTTTCATTCACCTTCAGTAGTGCTATGGGGACACTGGGCCATTCCTGGTAATACACAACCTAGCAGAATGTGCTGAGAGTTCAGAGCCCTGACCAGCGCTGGTGTACTGAGGTTTTGAGAAGTTGGTAGTATCCAGAACCACCCCAACAGGTATACTGGGGCAACAAGGTGCTAGTGTCAAATTCAGGGTCTTGATTATGTGAGATACATATTCTAAATCACTGAGTTCTCACCTTGGTCTCCATTCATCCTTTTTAAGATATGTACCTTCAGTGTTGATGATGAAGATATTAGAGAATCACACTTTGAGACAACCTATCACTTCACTTCACTTGTCTTCCCATTGTTCATCTATTTGCAAGTGGGCACCAGTAACATCTCCTTAAGTCCTGTCACAAGCAAGTGTAGCCCAAGGGCATATACTCGCTCCAGGAACATGAAGAGCCTCAACCCATACCTTTAGGTCATGGGAGTGAGGTCTATAATTGTTACTGGTTTTGTCATATCAAATGCAATATGGGTAGCTTGCCATGTAGGTGTACACTCTCAGTAGTAGGTTCTCATCTCGTGCATTTACTGATGAAGCTCAATGGGGAGATACCGGATTTCTCTTGGGTGGAGCTGTGAGGAGCTGTAGAGTCTGGATGTTGAGAATGACTGACCTCATGGTGTGGGGGTTCCTCTGGCTTTTTCTAGGCTCACTAGGATGACATCACATGGCTAGAACTAGCCTAGAACTGTATACAGTGTATAAATGTGAAAGATCCTGGGAAGGACCTGGTCCTAAATTCCAGTATTATCTAAGACTGTTGTGCAGCCACACCATGGCCACGCACCAGCATAACTGTGGGTCTGGAGTGTCTCTCTTCCAGTGTGGCTGACTGTGGTGGTTGGGAGCTCGCAGTTACACCCACTGACATGGAGATGGAAGAATAGGAGGAGGAGCCCAAATCCCCGCTCCAAGGCCAGCCAGTGTGTCCCCTAGCCCCCGCACGTGTGAGTGAACCCCTAGGAGCTAGTGTTAGACTCAGTCAGAGGCTGGCTGAGCCACTCACCGCCCCTCCGAACTCCACACACTGCTCCACATGGGGTCGAGCAGCATAGCTGTGGGTATGGAGTGGTTGAGTCTGGAGTGTCTCTTTTTCGGTGTTGCTGGTGCAGCTGTGGGTCTGAAGTGTTTCTCTTCCAGTGTGACTGTCTGTATTGGTTGGGAGCTTGAAGTCACACCCCACTGACATGGAGAAAATTCAGGAATCAATGATTTTACAATGTTCTCCACTTCGTCCACTATAACTTGAAGTTATTCATAGTTTAACCTGGACACATCATTTTTGCATTAAAATTGTAAAAGCATAAATATTTCCACATAAATCTAATAAAGTAGACGTGAACAGAGGTTTTGAGAAAAAGTGTTTTATATGTGGCCTGTTATATCAAAATAAGGGGGTAAAGTGTTTTATCAGAAATTATTTCAAGCAAAATAACTTTAAAATCACACCTGACCTTTTCTTCTACATGTGTGTGTAGGTGTGTGTGTGTGTATGAGGGGGTCAGTTTAATTTTTTACCTAATGAGAAATTCAGTTCAGATACCTAAGTTTGTCTATGCTTTCAAAATTGGGAAATGGAGATTTAAGGGAAAATGTTAATTCAAAGTCTGGTTCTGTTATAGAAAACCTAAACAAAATCACTTACCTTCTTATATTGATAGTTAATATTTTCATTCACTAGCTTTCCTTTTTGATTCATTACTTCTATTGAACAGGAAAGTGCTTATGAATAAAATTATGAATATTCATACATAAAAGTCGATGGCGGCCCCTGGAGTAGGCACTGGGAATGATTTTTATCGCGGCTGTGGGGGTGTTCGTCTCCCTGTACGCGGGGCCGTGGTGCTGGTCTGGGGGGTCGGGGATTGATAAATATCACCAAGAAATTTTTCTCACTAGGTAGCAATGTGGAAACTTATGAATGGCTTTGTTTTAAAGCAGTCAAAGTGAACTCTTCAGTACATGTAACTCTCCTGCAAAGATTAAATGGTTATTACTTCTAAAATATTATGGGAGATTTAATTAAAACTACATGATTCAGCATCTAGGTTTTGGAGATGCAGTGTAATAAACAAGCATAGAAACTGGATTCTGGAGAAATGATCAGAAATAGATCTTTTATTCTATGTGCATAAAAGAAACTAGTGGCTTAAGAATGAAGTCAGGGCTGCAGGTCATGGTTGAATCGCCAGTGCTGCAGTCATGAGGCCACAGGCTTGATTCCTAACACCACTTCACATCATTAGGTTCTATCCCATTTTAGTGGCTCTGCATTGGGATTGCCTGTGCTGCAACTGTTCCAGCTTCAGATACTACAACCTCCAAGCACTGTAGGTGAGTGTACGCAAGCACAGCAGCCACATAGGTACAAACAGTGTAGTCAGTGTGCCCGAGCATCATAGCCAAGTGTGCAAAAGCATCACAAATAGAGGTGACACCAAACATCACAACAAATAGAAATAACAAGGTGGGACAAGCTGGGAGAGAGGAAGAATGAAATAGCACACTGGATTAAATAAAGGAGTGGTTTGGAGCATAGGACTTTTTTGTGTTTTTCTTTTCTTTTTTCATTTTTCATGTGTTTATTGCTTTGGAGAACCACACCCAGAAATGCTCAGAGGTTACTCTTGGTTCTGCACTCAGAAATTACTTCTGACAGTCTTGAGGAATCCTATGGTGTGCTGAGGACTGATTCCAGGTCAGTTGAATTCAATGGAATTATCCTACCCACTGTACTATCACTCCGCCTTTTCTCTTTTATTTTTAACATAGACTAGTAATTCTGACTCTTACTTATCTGTAAAGCAAGGCTAATATAAATTTTAATGAAATTAATTTGATTTTATTTTTGAAATTAAATAAGGACTCATAAGGTAAGAAATTGAATAAGGACTGAAACTAAGACTCATGAGGAACTTAGAACTGAATGTGGCAGAGAGTAAGTTCAAAATAACCCTAGAATGTTATTATTAACTGCAGAAGATTCACATTACTCTAAGACAGAAGGGCTTAATCAAACCTTTCCCGTAGGTAAGGAAAATCTCTTCTCTTTCAATTTGAACTCATATTCTCTTATTTTGCCATTTCTAGCAATAGACTAGATGAACACTTCTCTTTGCAGGATGACCCTTCACACACTGAATGATTTCACATAATCGAAAACATTTGTGGATGTAGCACTCTTCAGGGGAAAAGTGTGTCCCAGTCTAATTTCACAAGGTATGTCAGGAAGGAAGCAATCAATGGGGTTACTCCAAATCAAAGACTTTAGAAAAGGTCTTTTAATTCTTTTTTTAAGGTAATAAAGCAGGTAGAATCACCAAGTCCAAAAGATGTGTAAGGAAGGGTTTCTCACATCTATATCCGTACTTTATTTTGAGGCCAAAATGAAACATGAGGGGAAAGTCTTATAGATTAAGTTGGAATCATTGAGTCTACTAAGTACAAGCATTATGATATCTGGGTACCTGTTGAGTCTCCTATTTTATAGCACATGATTTTAGTTATCCTAATCGTGTTTATTGCCTTTTAGGAGGGTAGGGTCTTTTTTTAAATTTTTAATTATACCATTATGTGATACGCAATTACAAAAGTGTTCATGATTGGGTTTCAGTCATACATTGTTCCAGCATCTGCCCCCTCCACCAGTGCCCTATTCCCCCAAACAATGGCACCAAATTCCCTCCGACCTCACCCAGTCTGCCTGTATAGCAGGAACTTTTCCTTTCCTTCTCTCTCTCTCTCTCTCTCTCTCTCTCTCTCTCTCTCTATCTATCTATCTCATTCTCCCTCTTCCTTACACATTATGACTTGCCCTACAGACATTTAGGGATTATCATGTAAATCCATTTGTGTACACTCAATGTTCAGTTCTAGCCTGGCATTAGCATGTCCCACAATTAGTAGAACACTGGTATATATTTATATCCCATTTAATAAATGAAATCACTCTATATCTGTCCTTTTCCTTCTGACTAATTTCACTCAGCATGAAGTCTCCATGTCCAACCATTTGCAGGTAAATTTCATGACTTCATCTTTTCTGAGAGCTACATAGTATTCCATTGTGTAGCTATACCACTGTCTTCTGATTTCAGATGTTTTAGTTGTCTCTAAACTAAAGACTGTGAGAGACTCACAGAGATGGGGCAGAGCTGCTACTCGCTCTCCCTGTGTCCAGCTGCTCACGAGATGCCGGGAGGGTGGCGGTTTCTAGTCCTGGCCCGCCACCCCAGCAGAGCCTCCAACAAGACAGATGACCCCCACTCCATGAGGGCCTCCATTTTCCACATCTGGACTTCCCCCTCGTCAGAACTTCCCCAGCAGACCAGCCTATCACAGGCCAGCTCGAGCGGCCGCAAGCAGCCCCGTGGTTCATCAATAAATGCTGGATTTAGAGATGACTACAAGAATATGCTACCCACACAGCAGAGCCTGGCAAGCTACCCGTGTCATATTTGATATGCCAAATACCAGTAACAATTATAGACCTCATTCCCATGACCTGATGGAATGGTTTGAGGCTCTTTATGTTCCTGGAGCAAGCAGGTTCCCTTGGGCTCTACTTGAGACAGGACATACGGAGATGTTACTGGTGCCCGCTCGAGCAAATCGATGATGAACGGGAAGACAGTGACAGTGACAGTGATAGTTGTTTCCAGACTCAGACTATTGTGAATAGAGCTGTGATGAATATAGAAGGGCAGATCGTGTTTTTGCTGTCTATTTTTTAGTCTCCAGGGTGTATTCCCAGGAGTGGTACTACTGGGTCAAATGGGAGCTCAATATCCAGTTTTTGGAGGAATGTCCATATTGTTTTCCAAAAGGGCAGGCCAATCGGCACTCCCACCAACAGTGGATGAGAGTCCCATTCTCCCTGCACCCACACCAGCACCGATTGTTCTTGCTCTTTGGATGTGTGCCAGTCTCTTTGGTGTGAGATGATACCTCATTGTTGTTTTGATTTGCATCTCCCTGATGACTAGTGATAAAGAAGACTTTTCATATGCCTTCTGGACATTTTAATTTCTTCTTTTGGAAGTTTCTGTTCCTTTCTTCTCCCCATTTTTGATGGGATTGGCAGTTTTTTTTTCTTGTAAAGTTCTAGCAGTGCCTGATATATCATGGATATTAATCCCTTATCAGATGGGCATATTCTTTCTCAGTCTGTAAGGCTGTCTCTGTATATTGGTCACTGTTTCTTTTGAGGTGCAGAAGCTTTCAGTTTTATACAATCCCATATATTTTTCTTTGCTTTCATTTGCTTTGTCAGTGGTGTTTCGTCTTCAATAATACCTTTAGTTTAGATGTAGAGCCCTATGTTTTCTTCAATGTAGCTTATAGATTAATATCTGATTTTGAGATTTTTAATCCATTTTGATCTGAATTTTGTGCATGGTCTTAGATGGAGGTCTAAATTCATTTTTTACTCGTTGCTGTCCAGTTTTTCCAGCACCATTTGTTGAAGAGGCTTTCTTTGCTCCACTTAATATTTTTCTCTTTTATCAAAGATTAAGTGATCATATATTTGAGAGTGTGTTTCAGCATATTCAGTTCTATTCATAGGTCTACATATCTGTCTATATACCAATACCATGCCATTTTAATTACGACTGCTTTGTAGTAGAGTTTGTAGTTGGGAAAATTGATGCCTTGCATCTTCTTTTCCAAGAATTGCTTTAGTTGTCCATAGGTGTTATTTATTCCATAAAAATTTGTAGAGTGTTTGGTCAGTTTCTTTGAAGAATGTCATGGGTATCCTTATAGGGACCACATTGAATCTGTATAAAGCTGTAAGGGAGTATTACCATTTTGATAATGTTAATTCTCCCAATCCATGAGCAAGGAATGTGTCTCAATTTTCTCAGTCCTCCTTTATTTGTTGAAGCAACGTTTTGTGGTTTTCTTTGTAGATATCCTTTACATTCTTAGTCAAACAAATTCCGAGGTATTTGGTTTTCTGTGGCACAATTGTGAATGGGATCGTTTCTTTAATATCCCTTTCTTCTTCTTTCAAAATCAATACCCAAAAGTCAATGTCAGTGACTTTTGGGTATTGATTTTGTAACCTGCCACCCTAATATAGGAATATATTGTTTTTAGGAGCTTTTTGTTAGAGTTTAGGGTTCTCTAGCTATAATATCATGTCATCTGAAAATAGTGACAACTTGACTTCTTCCTTTCCTATTGATTTGCCCTTAATATCCTTATCTTCCCAGATTGCTATGGCAAATATAAGTTGTGAGAGTGGACAGCCTTGTCTAGTCCCTGATCTTGGTGGGGGGGAGCTTTAGTTTTCCCCATTGAGTATGATGCTTGCTGTAGTTTTGTAGTAGATAGTTTTGACTATACTGAGGAAGGTTCCTTCAATTCCCATTTTATGGAGAGTTTTTATCATGAGTGGGTATTTGATCTTGTCAAATGCTTTCTCTGCATCTATTGATATGATCATATTGTTTTTATTTTTCCTCTTATTGATATGATGTGAACAACCATGTAGGCAAGAACACCTCTCCTCTTTCCGTCTATCCATCCATTCGAGCCCCCGCAGGCCTTGGAAACTCAGATGGCAATGTCTGCCACTCGGGGGGCGCCAGCGAGAGCAACCTCCGGGGGAGCACTCCTCCCTCAGCCGGGCACCGAGATGGTCCCCCGAGCCACCCCCACCGGTGACCCGCAGCACCATCAGCCACCCTCTCTGGTGACCCACAGCACCACCGCCGCTGTGGTGATCACTCGGAATGGGCACGGATGGCGAGCAAGCCTGCCTGCGTGCAAAGCAGCACATCTGCCACGCAGGGAAAAGCAGAGGACGACGGAGGGCGAGTGACACGGCGGGGCCACCTCAGCCCCCTTTCCCACAAGGCCCCCAATGTGGCACACTGGTCAGATGATCCGTGCCCCCGACAACCAGGGCAGCACCCGACGACAATGGGACACTGGGCTTGCCCGGAGGGACTCTCCCCCAAGTAGGGTGGGGGGAGGCATAGACTTCGGTAGACAGAGAGTGAGAGGGCTTGGCAACCTCCATCACAGGAGAGAGGCTTGTCTACATCTAGGGCTCTTCCCTGTGGGCCCTGGAAGGTTGATGGTCTGACATAGAAAAAGACTGGGCCCCCGTAGGATGAACCCAGAGCCACAGCAGAGCCTGGCAAGTTACCCCTGGTGTATTCAATATGCCAAAAACAGTAATAATAATAATGGACCTCATCCCCAACAAATTTAGACATTACTGGTGCTGCTTGAGCAAATCGATGAACAATGGGAAGACAAGTGATACAAGTGATACAAGTGGTATTATGTATTGTTGATTGACTTGTGGAAGTTGAACCATTCTTACATTCCCAGAATGACTCCTATTTGATCATGGTGTTTAATCTTTTGATAACTCTTTGGATTCTATTTGCTCATAATTTATTGAAGATCTTAAGGAGGGTGTGGTTCTTAATTTTTTTTGTACACACCAGGACTACTCAGGAACTACTCCAGTCTCCGTACTTAAGATTCACTCCTGACAGAGCTTAGGAGATCATGCAGTGCTAGAAATTGAACCCCTAGAAGCAGAGCATCTGTTCTGATCCTTTGAGTTATCTCTTCTGCTCTTTCTTTAATTTTAAGCAACAACTTGAAGGCAGAGGATAGGGCTTACATGTTCAGACTCATATAAAACCAGTTAAGTCTATTATTAATGATGTGGTCATTAATCACTAGCACTCAATGGTCCAATTAGAAAATTAAGAAATATCTACTATCTCCATTAGTAGATAGTTCTTAAGCATTGGCGTATGCTTATTATCATGATGACAGATCTATCACTTGTATCCCTTGTCTTCCCATTGTTCATTGATTTGCTCAAGTGGGTAACAGTAACATCTCCATGGTCTCTGTATGCTAGTACAGCCCAAGGACCTCTGATTGCTCCAGGAACATGAAAAGCCTCAAAACATTCCTTCAAGTCATGGGAATGAGGTCTATTATTATTACTACTGGTTTTGGCATAACAAATCTATAGTTAATATAAAATGATTGATAAATGCATGCATCTTTACACAATGTGAGCAAAGAGTAAAAAATGTAAACTACAGTTATTTAAATGAGTATATTTTCAAGAGGCGATCTTCCTCCTGGGTAACTGTGCTCTAGATTCTCCCAGGTCATAGTCAGGAGGGCCTAGATATGTTCATAAAGAAGACCACATTTCAAGTGCATATTATCTAAGACAAAGGTGGGCAGAGATACCTTGGAGGTTTGGGGGCATGTAGTGCAAAAAGCACTACTGTCCTTGAATTAAAGCTATGGTGACATTGTTCAGGGAGAGGATTTGACAAAACATTTTTTTTAGTCATGTGCTGCCATTCCTCT
The DNA here is from genome assembly GCA_021461705.1 of Cryptotis parvus. Taxonomy (NCBI): domain Eukaryota; kingdom Metazoa; phylum Chordata; class Mammalia; order Eulipotyphla; family Soricidae; genus Cryptotis; species Cryptotis parvus. Next base: position 21,999 of record JAJIBD010026131.1, on the reverse strand, counting down.
GGGAAATACGCTTATCTCAGACTCATCTCTAATTGAGAATATATGTGTTCCTATGTCAGTACCTGTCACCATTAATACAGTACCACCTTTCTACCACCATTAATACAGTACCACACTTTACATTCTTATTAACATTTGAAATTATTTTACTAGACTACTCAAATAAATTGATATTGCAGACTCATAATTCTTTTCCAAAGCTATCCAGAAAGGTATTCTATTGAAGTAATGTGATTCATGGCATTATACAGGTTTCAGGTATTATATAGGTGTGCAGATATTTATTTTTAATGATGGTTGAGGCAATGTGATTACAATATCGTTATGTTCATACATAAATTACACAAAATTACTGCCCATTTTCTAGTACCAGAGTGCCCAAGACCTTCTACCACCGTTTTGTGTGATTTCTTATCTGCCTCTTTCTCCTCTCCCTACCTCCAACCTGTGTAATCTTAGTTCTGTATTCATATTCCAAAGGGCTGTTGTCATTAGATACAATCTCTTCCCTAGCTTTCTTCATATACTACATACCAGTGGCATCAAGAATTTGTCCTCACTTGTGAAGCAGGTGTGCCCCCACTAGTGGCTTATGTGAGGCAGGAAGGAGAGATAGATGATCACTTTCTCCCCACCTATCTCTGCCACCCAGGCCCTGCTGGGCAGGCTAGGCCTCATCAAGGTTTTGCAGGTTCTTATCTTTACTATTCTGAAGAATTTCTAAAGGAGACATGCGGTGAAGTAAAACCGTTTTTATTTGTAGGTTTTTGGGAAAAGGGAAGGATGGAGAGGAAATGAGAGAGAGAGGAACGTGTTCAAGAAAGAGAGCACGGACTTCTCCTGCAGGAGAGAGCCCCAGAGACACAAACACACACACACACACACACACACACACACACATACACACACATTCAGCATTAGATATGAAAGCACAAAAGTAGAAATCTCAAGAGAGGAGATGCCAGCGACACGTGTGCTTTGGCTCCATATGTCTTTGGCCACGTGGGCTCAAGCAGCACATGGACTCAGGCAGTATATGTAAGCCCTTACATTGCCGAAGAGGACCTTCATAGGGTCCCTCTCTTAGGCTGCCTGACACATGCCACTACTAGCAAGAGGCTTAGGGTCTTAAATGTTTTGTGTTCGGGATTTCTCAGGCAAAGGGGTTGCTCAGGTGCCATAAACTCTTAACACTGTTTCCTTAATTTTTTTGGGGGCATAATGATCATGCTTTATTTTACTTATTTATTTTTTAAACTGGATTTTATTATATCACTGTGATTTATACAATTACTTTGATTTAATTGTACTTGATACAATTAATTTGATTTTATTATACCACCATGAGTTATACAAGATGTTCATGATTGGGTTTCATATAATGTTCCAGCACCTATCCCTCCATGAGTGCACATTTCCCTCCACCAATGTCCCCATATTCCGTCCCCCTCCCCAGCCTGCCTGCATGGCAGGCACTTTACCTCTTCTCTCTCTCCCCTCCCTCTCTCTCTAGCTCTCTTTCTCTCTCTCCCTCACACACATATTGTGACTTGCCCTACACACACACAATTTAGAGATTATCATGTAAATCCTTTGCCTACATTCAATGCTCAGTTCTAGTCTGGCGTTACCATTACCATTTCCAAAAAATTAGTAGAAAACTGGTATATTTTTATATCACACAAGTGGAATGCAGTCATTCTATATCTGTCCTTATCTTCTGACTAATTTCATTCAGCATAATACACATGTCCATCCATTCATAGGTAAATTCCATGACTTCTTTTTTTTCCTGACAGCTTCATAGTATTCCATTATATAGATATACCTTAGTTTCTTTATCCAGTCTTCTGTTCGTGGTTACTAGGTTGTTTCCAGACTCTGGCTATTGTGAATAGTGCTACAATGGATATAGAAGTGCAGATGGTGTTTCTGCTATGCATTTTGGGGGTCTCCAGGTTATATTCCCAGTAGTGGTATTGCTGGGTCAAATGGGAGCTCAACATCTAGTTTTTGAAGGATAGTCAATATTGTTTTCCCAAAAAGGCAGGTCCAGTAGACATTCCCACCAACAATGGATGAGAGTCCCTTTTCCCTACATCCACTCCAGCACTGGTTGTTCTTGCTCTTTTGGATGTGTACCAAGTCTCTGTGGTGTGAGATGGTATCTCATTGTTGTTTTGATTTGCATCTCCATGATGATTAATGAATAGCATTTTTTCTTTCTTTTTTTTAGTCTTTTTATTATACCACTGGGAGATATACAATTACAAAGATGCTCTTGTTTGGGTTTCAGTCATATAGTGTTCCAGAACCCATGCCTCCACCAATGCCCATTTCCCACCACCAGTGGACTCTGATTTCCCCTCCCCAATCTACGTTTACGGCAGGTTCTTTTCTCTCTCTCTCTCTCTCTCTCTCTCTCTCTCAGAGCACTTTTTCATATGCCTTTTGGCCATTTGAATTTTTTTTCGAAACTTCTGTTCATTTCTTCTCCCCATTTCTTAATTTTGTTGGACCCTTTTTCTTGTAAAGTTCCACCAGTTTCTTATATATCTTTGATATATAACCCTTTATCAGATGGGCATTGGGTAAATATTTTTTCCCATTCTATGGGCTGTCTTTTATCTTTGTCAACAATTCTTTTGAGGTTAAGGAGCGTTTCAGTTTCAACATTCCTGACCCCGAAGTGTTGCAGGTGTGGCTGCAGTGCCCAGCTGCATTAGCAGGTGGCAGACAGGAGACAGGCTTATCTACACCCAGGGCTCTGCTTCGTGGGCCCTGGTTGGTTGATGGTCTGACATAGAAAGAGACTGGGCCCCCTGGGATGAACCCAGAGCCACGACAGAACCTGGCAAACGACCTGTGGTGTATTCGAGTTGCCAAAAACAGTTACAATAAAGGATCTCATTCCCAACAAATGGAGATGTTACTGATGCCTACTTGAGCAAATCGATGAACAACAGGAAGACAAGTGACAAGTGATAAGCCCATATATTTATCTTTGCTTCCATTTACTTTGTCAGTGGTGATTTATCTTTTGAAGATGCATTTAGCAACAATGTCATAGAGGTTTTTTTTGCCTATGTTTTCTTCAATGTACCTTATACATTCAGGTCTGATGTTAAGATCTTTAATTAATTTTGACCTGTCTTTTGTGCATGGCATTAGAAAGAGGTCTAGAATACAATTTTACACATAGCTGCCCAGTTTTCCCAGCACCATGTGTTGAAGAGACTTTCTTTGTTGCACTTGATATTTTTTGCTCCTTTATAGAAAATTAAGTGTCTATATATTTGCAAGTGTGTGTCTGGAAATTCAGTTCTATTCCATAGGTCTATAGGACTGTCTTTATTTTAATACCATGCCATTTTAATTACTACTGCTTTGTAGTACAGATTGAGTTGGAGAAGGTGATGGCTCCCATCTCTTCCTAAGGAAAGGGTCCATATTACCCCTGATACCCAAAGCAGACAGAGATATCACAGAAAAAAGAAAACTACAGAGCAATCTCCATGATGAATGCAGATGCTAAAATCTTCAACAAAAAATACTAGCAAGCAGAATTTAAATACTTATCAAAAAGATTATATACCATGACCAAGTAATAATCATCCCAGGAATGCAAGGAGATGGTTCAACATTCGCAAGTGATTTAACATAATACATCATATCATTAAGAGAAAAAATAAAAACAATATGATCATATCAATAGATAAGAGAGAAAACATTTGACAAGATCCAACACCTATTCATGATAAAAAAAATTCCTCTCCATAAAATGGGAATTGAAGGAACTTTCCTCAATATAGTCAAAGACATCTACCAAAAGCACACAGTGAGCATCATTCTCAGTGGCGAAAAACTGAAAGCCTTAACCCCCTAAGATCAGGGACAAGATAAGGTTGCCCACTATTACCACTTCTTTTCAATATTTTACCAAAATTACTTGCCATAATAATTAGGGAAGAAAAGAAATTAAGGGTATCCAGATAGGAAAGGAAGAAGTCAAGCTATCACTATTTGCAGATGTCTCAATACTACATGTAGAGAAACATTAACTCTCTACCAAATAGCTCCTAGAAACAATAGATACCCTATCGTAGAGTCACATGGTACAAAATCAGTAGCCAAAAGTCAATGGGTTTCCTATATACAGATAATGAAAGCCAAGAAAGGAATATTAAGTTAATTATCCCATTCAAAATTGCGCCAAGAAAATCAAATACCTAGGAATTAGTTTAATTAAGAATGCAAAGGACTTGTACAAAGAAAACTACAAAATGCTGCTTCAAGAAATAAAAGAGGACATGAGGAAATGGTGACACTTTCCCGATTTTTTGGATTGGGAAAATTAACATTGTCAAGATGGTAGTACTTCCTAGAGCTTTATACAGACTCAGTACGGTTCCTAAAAGGATATCCATGACATTCTTCACAGAAATTGAGCCAACACTCCTGAAATTTGTATTTAATAATATACCCACATGGATACCTTAATTGGGTTTCTGTCTTGGTTTGTGTTGTTTGTTCTCCTGAGTCTCTTTGATGCCAGGCAGAGAGTCTTATCTTTAAGTAAAGTCCCACCTCACAGGTCCGTAACTGAATTTACTGATTCTCAGAAATTTCATGCCTTGCCCATTTGTTCTGTGGGCCTGTCCTGTCTTCCTGCCTATGTCACTTGGAGAAATTTCATTTACCAGGACTTCCTCTAGCTTCATACATGTTGTAGCATAAGGCAAGGATTTCACATTTTCTATAGTTAGTGTGCATATATACTAGTTTATACTAATGAACAAAGGCTTACTTTTTTGCGACATCCAGCTCGCTTTAGGAATTATTCCTGGCTCTGTGTTCAGAGATTCTCCTGGTGTGATCAGGGGAAACATACGTGGTTCCAAGGATCAAACTCAAGTAGACCTCATGTAAGACAAGTGAGTTATATTCTGTACTATCTCTCTCACCCCATCAAAAATCTATTCTCCACCATTCATAATATAAAATGCTCCTTGACTCTATTTAAACACTTACCTTTACTCTTGCTTTCAGGTAACAACTATTTTGTTCATATGGTCTAAAAGTTTGTTTTAGCTTTATTTATCTCATTGGCTTACCTTATTTTTAATGTGCCAATATGAATGAAATTATGTTTTTTCTCTACCTGATATTTTACTAAGCATAATTCCCTCTGTTTCATACATTCCTGCAAATGGCAAAGGGTATATTTTACTAGTATAATTGTCGTGTTTCCCACAGGACAGATTTGAACAATATGCAGAAAAAAATCAGAATAGGCCATGATATTTTTTCCTAAGACATATAGAATATATGTCTTAGAAAATAAAGAATATTTTTAAAATATTTTCATATAAAATATTTAAAAATAAATAAAAATATTTTATATTATGATATTTTATTTTATATGTAAAAATATTTTTACATATAAAAATATTTTCCATTTTTTATCACCATGCCATAACTTCCATATATTTTTTTGGAAAATGGGAAAATTGAGATCATACAGTGTGGAGGTTAAAATTATAAACCAATAACTACAAACTGTATGAAGTATAGCTTTGTAATCATCAGCCAGTATTTACATGAGTTTAAGATGTCCGCTTACATTTGCACTCTTTTAAGCATAAAAGTATTTTAATATTTTATATTCCATGAAAAAATTTATTTTGCTTTTTTAATCATATTTGTTTTCCTCTATATTTAAAGGTTATACAATTCCTTGCTGAATTGTCATCTCCAAGGGAAATGAGTGACTGATTTCTAAGATATTTGTACTGTGGCGAATATGCACAGACCCAAAAATACCCTTTCATGAATGAATTTTCTACTCTTTTAAAATTAAAATATTTAGCCTTCATAATTCTTCCATTACAATTCAAATGTGATACTGGGAATTAATCATATTTTTAAATCATTGTCACTCACTAACAACACTCCTTGTGATCAAATTAGCTAGTATACATAGTTCACTGAATCCTAAATAGATAGGCTTTGTTATTAATTTGGTGTCTGCTCATAACAATTTTTTGCTGCTATTTATTCAGAGAGTGGCATTTTAGTTTTTGGTCAAATTAAATAGGTTAATATATTTAAATAGGTTAATATATAATTTCTAATAGGTTAATGAACACATTTCAGTTACATATTTTTAATAAAATGGGAGACTGACATCTGGACTTAGTGAAATTAGTTTTATCCCAATAGTACCTACAAAATCAATGTAAAATAAACTTTAAATGTTGATAGTTTCAAAGGCCATGAAGTAAAACCGGTAATGATAGTTTGGTATATAGCTCAAGTGGTAGAATTACATGTCTAGTATGTGTGAATGCTGCTAGAACAAAAAACTCACAACTATGGTGTTATTTCTATTTATTTATTTATCTATCAGTAAATTAGTTAATTAATTAATTTTAATGGAATCACTTTGTGATAGACCATTACAAAGCTGTTCATGACTGGGTTTCAATCATACAGTGTTCCAACACCTATCTCTCCACCAGTGGACATTTGCCAACACCAATGTGCCCTGTTTCCCTCTCCCATCTGCCTCCATGGCAGTATCTCTCTCTCTCTCTTCTCTCTCTTTCTCTTTCTCTTTCTCTCTCTCTCTCTCTCCCTACCCCTTTGGTACATTCTGGTTTGTAATAAGGACACTAAAAAATTATCACATATATCCCTTGACCTATGTTCAATACTCAGTTATTGTCTATTTCCAACTATTGTCAAACTGATCCTTCTCTACCTTATCTACCCACTGCCCCACATATATGGGGTAGAATACAACCAATGACAAATCCTCCTAGCCTTAGATGCTAGTCTCATACTATTTTTCTTTAAATCCCACTAATCACTACCACTTCTGGGTATATATCCTGGGGGCCAAAAAACACACAGCAGAAACACCAATTGCATTTCTATATTCTTTGCAGCACTATTCACAGTAGCCAGAATCTGGAAATGACCTGAGTGTCTAAAAACAGATGACTGGATAAAGAAACTCTGGTACATTTACACAGTGTACTACTATGCAGCTGTCACGAAATGTGAAGTCATAAAGTTTGCCTATAAATGGATACACATGGAGAGAATGATGCTGAGGAGAGATAAGTTAGAAGGAGAAGGACAGCTATGGAGTTATTTTGTTCCCTTGAACCACATGTTCCCCTCAAGCATCACCAGCTATAGCCCCAAGCACCACTGCAAATGGAAATAGATCCACAATAAATGTTGTGGTCCTTAATGACATAAAAGAAATTTATAGTAATAATGTAATAAAATCCAACTATTAAAATTCAGGTAAAGAACGCTACTCATTTAAAGAATGCATACCTAGCATATATGAGATCCTGCATTTGCTGTCCTATACATACAAATCTAAAAAGGGGGTATTAAATTACAATAGACAAACTGACCCACCAGTGCTAAAAATAATCAATTAAATATTTAAAAAATGAAAATGTACATTAAAAACATCAATTTGGGACCAAAGTTTTCTTGGTCAGATTTCATAAAGTGTTACTTTGTAAAAGTATACTTTTTTTTGAGTACAAAAAAGATAAAATCATAATACCGTAATTTGATAGAGGCAAAGCTAACTAATTTAGTCTTCTTATATGTAAATCTTGATGGTATTTTAAAAACATACATCAATTATTATGACAGAGATATTTTTCAGCATAGAAATAACGTTCCTAAAAGTTGCTCTTAGGAATTCATTAACATTATCTCTAAATGTATTTTCTGACTGTGCTGCTGTGATGACACACGAAGACGCTTATGCAGGAAAAGTCACTTAGGATCTCTCTTTCCTTTTTATAGAACTAGAATTCAGACTGATATGGAATGCTGCTGGACCTGAAAACAAAATCACAACTATGGAGTTTTCTGTTTTTCTTTTGGAGGGATTGTGTCATAATCCGGCAGGACTCCAGCACCACTCCAAGCTTTGTCCTTGGGACCCCCTAGTGTACTGGAGGACCAGGTCAGCCTGAGACAAAGTAAGCACCTTAATCCCTGTACTATTGCTCTGTCTCCCCAGAGCAATGATATTCTTCTTTTGTTTTTCTATTTATTTTGTTTCAGGTTTTGCGCCAAAATGATCAGTGCTTAGGTCTTACTGTAGATTGTATTCTCAGGAGTCATTACTGCAATGCTTGCAGTCTCATAAGTGGTGCCAGAGAGAGAACCCAGGCCAGCCACATGCAAGACAAATGCCTTATACGCTGTGCGATTTCACTAAGTTTTATCAGTAAAATGTAGTATAGAAATTTGTCTACTGAGAGAGGTGGGAAAAGTGGAAAAAGAATGGTGAATATGGGAGACTAAATAGCGCTTGTCAAAAAAGCCATCTCAGATTGCTCCATTTCCTGTGTTTGCCAAGTCTGACTGTGTTCTGTCAAAAAATTCCAGGAGAAACTAGAATGTTATCCAATGCTAATATCTGTTTTTTTCTTAAACCACTTTACCTAAATTTCTATTATTTGCAAAAGTTATTTTTAGGAAACAATATATCTGTTTGTTACCTGTGGCTGGGGAGCGAGAAAGGCAGCCTCAAGAGTGGTTTCCTGTATTGCAAACTGTAATGGCCAAAAGATGGGGGATGGAGGGAAGGAGGAAAAAAAGAAAAGTGTAGAGGCTGGATGAAGGGAAGGAGACAGAGGGAAACAGGGAACATTGGTGGTGAGAAATGTACACTGGTGAACTGATGGGAGTTGGTACATTGTATGAACTGAAACCAAATGAAGAACAACTTTATCCCACAGGTCAGTCAATAAGGAATGAAGGAAGGAAAGGAAAGAAAGAAAGAAAGAAAGAAAGAAAGAAAGAAAGAAAGAAAGAAAGAAAGAAAGAGAAAGAAAGAAAGAAAGAAAGAAAGAAAGAAAGAAAGAAAGAAAGAAAAGAAAGAAAGAAAGAAAGAAAGAAAGAAAGAAAGAAAGAAAGAAAGAAAGAAAGAGAAAGAAAGAGAGAAAGAGAGAAAGAGAGAAAGAGAGAAAGAGAGAAAGAGAGAAAGAGAGAAAGAGAGAAAGAGAGAAAGAGAGAAAGAGAGAAAGAGAGAAAGAAAAGAAAGAGAGGAGAGGAGAAAGGAAAGAAAGAAAGAAAGAAGGAAGGAAGGAAGGAAGGAAGGAAGGAAGGAAGGGAAGGAAGAGGAAGGTATGAGAAATAGTGAAAGAAAGTAAGAAAAAAAGAGAAAAGGAAAGAAAAGGATAAAAGTTATTCCATTCCTCAGTCTTCCCACCTCTAACTCCTCAGTTTGGGGAAATGACTGGTTTGGGTCAGAACTGGTAAAGTTAGCTCCATGTACACCTACAAGGCACAGAAGCTCACATCCCACCAGACCTGAAGCTGGGCAACTTGTAAAATTTTAATATTTTCCAAAAGGTTCGAAAGAACAGATATCACCCAACTTTAAAAAAGAAAATGAATATCACGGAAGGAATTGGTTTAGGAATTGTAAAAAGTGGTTGGGGGCACAGAGAAGTTACCACCATTAAGGTTTAGAGAAACTGGTAGTTTGAGGATGGGATTTGTGGTCAGGGAATTGTTACTGACAATCTTACAGGAGAGTGTCAGGAGGCTGGAACTTGGGTCTCTGGGATAGGAAACAGTCAAAACTTGCAATGACTCTCCGAGAAGGCAAATTGAGGCTGGTTGGACAAGCTTGGGATGAATTTGAAGCTAGAATGTACCACTACTGCTACTTATTCCTGCTTCCAGAGGTACAAACCATTTCCCGAGTAATGTTGGTAGTACAAGACGTTATAGAGGAAAGAAAATGTCTCCTTCCTTTCCTCAGACTGCCAGATTTCATTTTGAAATTTCTGTTATCAAAATCTAGCAGAGAGGCAGCGGACCAAGCCAAAATATGAATTTCAGAGTTTCAGACCTAGTAAAATTAGCAGGATATAAAAGAGTAGGTTTGAAACAGAAAGAAAATTGGCTTAATAACAAGCAAATATAGTAAAAGTAAATTTTATGTTACATCTTAATTATATGTTTTATGCTTAATATGCAGTCGGAACATATTTTCAAATGACTGAATAATACTGAACTAAAACTATCTGAATCATTCAATAAATAAATGAACAAATTCAGGGAAAATCACTACTTTGGCTGCTTGCATCCTACTAAAAATGTGTTTTAATTAGTTTTGTTCAGTTCGAAATATAATTAAGTTTGTGAATTCAGAAACAATTCTGTTTCAGTAGAACAAATATAAAAAACACATTTTTTGTTCACTGAATTTTCGTAAAATAAATACCGGAAATTTCCAAAATAAACACCAGAAAGAAAAAAAAATAGACTATATGGCAACCATATGAGGTGAAAAGTTTATTAACTTGTGGGACTCATATCACAATGTATACATATATCAAAACATCGCACTCTACAATTATTTTATAAAACAATATTTTTCAAAAGTTTTACTATTAAAATTTAGAATCATTTATGTAATTGTACACTAACAGAATAAGAGGTATAAAATGATCGTTTTTAAAACCAGCACACAAACTAGAAAGGAGTGTTCTTAATGGCCGTCTGCAAAACCCTACATCTAATGCTATACTTCATGAAAGAGTGAATGCTTTTACCCTAAAGTCAGAAACAGACTCAAATATCTAACACCAAGACTTCTATTCAATATCATGCAAGCATATGTAATAAGATAACCAAAGGTAATCAGAAATACGTAAAGCTATCCACAAATGATATTATGAACTTCATTTTTTCAGTTTTTGCCCAACACAGGAAGTGCTCAGGGTTCACTCCTGGCTGTGTAGTCAGAGATCACTGCGGCAAGAACATGGGAACCATATGTGACACCAGAGATGACAAACCCAGGTTTTCTGCATGCCAGAAAAATACTCTGCCCACTGATCTAACACTCAAACCTCTACTGGAATTTTTCATTCCAGCAAATTATATAGAAGATACAATTCTATTAACACAAATACATGAGTTTGTCAATGTTTTAGGATTAGTAAGGTTAATAATACTGAAAAAATATTTAGGTATGGTATTATATAACTAGAACATATATTAAGATAAGTCAAATAATGGGACCAGAGAGATTGTACAGCAGATAAAGCACTTGTCTTGCACACAACCTACCTGGGTTTGATCTTTGGCATCACATACGGTTTCCTGAGGCCCCACCAGGAATCCCTGAGCCCCAGTGGGACTAGACCAATAATTTTTTTAAGAAAAGGAAAAAAAATCAATAGGTAAATAAAACATTTACATTATTTATAGCTTAGAAGTCTCAGACATTTTAAGGTAATAATTCTTGTCAAATTATACCTTTATTTTGATGTTATTCCAAGCAAAAACCCAGAGAGGTGTTTGAGTATGTAAATCGGTGAGATATTTCTCAGTTATATAGAAATGAAAACAAATAGACAATCTTGCAGAAAAACAAAGTTGGAGGACTTAAACTAACATATTTTAAGATGCATTATAGTGCCACAGTAATAGAATCTGTCGCAATGGTGCAAGAATAAATAAATGGATTAATAGAAGCAAACAGCAAAGATACCATAGCAATTCAGTAGAAAATGAACTATCCTCAAAAAATCGTTGTGCAGTAATTGGGTACCTATACAAAATATAATAGAATCTTGACTTTCTCCTTTATACATTACATGCAAATAGAGTGAGATATATCAAAGGCAAATGTGACAAATAAACAGATAATCAGAAAACAAAAAAGGAACACCTTTATTATTTTGAGATAAACAAATATTTCTTATACAGGAAACAAAAAGCAGTAACCAAAAAAGAAAAATGGAGATGTGGAATTGCATTAGAATCAAGAACTTCTCTTTACCAACCTATAGGATATAAAAAGTTACTGGCGAATGATATTAGCAGTTTATGTAAGTGCCCAAGGCTAATGTCCAGGATATTTTAAAACACACAAATCCATAAAGCAAGACACATAAGCCAAGGAAAAATTGAGGCAAAGAACTAATCAGGCATTACAGGGAGGAAATTGAAATGACTAGTAAATTTGTAAAAAACTATTCATTCAATTTTTGTGTCAGCTGCACAAAGATGTCAAAATGACAAGGAGATAAGAATGTGGAATAATTGTAGCTGACTGTCATATATAGCAATAGTTACACTGACATTATCTTTTGAAAAAAATGTTCAGCAATATCTACTACTGTGGAAGAGACAGTTTATCAAACTTCAAATTCCTTACCTAAGAGAAATTCTGAAGACCCTGCCAGGATGGATTTGCTTTAATGTTTTTCTTTTATTTTCTTTTCTGTTTTAAATTTATTTTCTTTTTTTTTCTGACTTAAATTTTGGGGGAACACACCCAGTCATGCCCAGGGATTATTCTTGGCTCTGTGCTCAGGGATTATTCCTGTTGGTTCTCAAGAGACCATATTCAATGCTAGGGACCAACTGGGGATGTCACCTGCATGCAAGGTAAGCACCTTAACCCCTGTACTCTTCCCGCCATGCTGCAGTGTTTCATCAATTTATCATTAAGCATGATAGTGCAAAAGCACATAGTGCCTCTGTACCTACCCCAATCCATATTGTTCACTTGGTACAAAATTGCTCTGCAAAATGTCTTCTGCTTCTTATCCTGAGGTCACCATTTGCATGACTCCACAGCTGAGAATCTTTGGGGAAGCTTGAAACCAAAAATACATATACTTAAACCAACTAGTGTTTACACAGCACAGCAATATGCCTTCATCACCAAGGAAGTATCTATGCACATGATTTAAAAATGTTATCTATAAAATTTTAATAAATGAAATGAAGTTCACTTCATTATTTCAGTCATTTAACAAATACTAAGTATTTGTTAGTGGTAAAACATATACATACAGTGTAGCTACACCACAGACAAAAATAAAAAACAAATAGCATTTCTATGATGTGCTAAGAGTGGATTACATGATAAAGCCGTATAAAGCAGCAGAGGGAATAGGAATGAACAAGAAAAGATTTCTCCTAGAAACTGGGCAGTTAAGAGGACACTGTATTGAAAGGCAGCACCCAGCAAAGTTGCCTTAAGGGAGAGATGGGAACAAGCCTTTGTAGTTATCTCCAGGGAACACACTCAAGGCAGGGGAACATGCAAGTGCAGAAGCCCTGAAGTGGGAACAGGACTCTTATGACCTGGAAACAGGAAGACTCTTAATAAACTCTGGATGAGGACTTAACTAGAAACTGCTGAGCAGCGTGGGGCTAGAGCACAGGCCTTGCTGTATGAGGTCTGTAGGTGTTTTGCCAAGCACCTTGTGTGCCAACCGTACCTCTCCTCCTCCCCTGCCACTGCCATCCCCCACTGGGTGTAACCCTGGTGGCTCCTGAACCTCCCTGGGGTGGGTCTAACAATCCCTCCCAGCACTGGAAGTTCCTCACACCTCCCGCTGCCAAAAAGAACATCGTGATTACATCCCCTTGTCTGGTCTTTTGTACCAAAAAACTGAGTTTCTTAACCAAAAACAACGGTAACAGAAAGTTATAAATGAGTTAGGAAAGCAAATCTGAATCCGTTATAACCGTCTACTCCCTTGAAGACAAAGGATTTCTAATGGATGGAAGGGATCCAAAGCAATGCAGTTCCCCAGGGATGGGAAGCACTCTTCGTGGTGCCTACTGACCTTGCACATTCCCACACAGACCACCTGGGCAAGACTCAGTCCACAGTTCATCTGTATCTTGGCAGAAAGCCTTGTTATCCTGCAATAAGAAAGTCAGACTCTTGTGAGTAGCTGCTGCTCATTTGTTTTCCTGGCTCATTTTCCTGTTTACTGAGAAGACCCTTGAGACAGTTTCCCATGGTCTGGGTGTCTGATGCAGAATGGAGCACCCTAGCTCTACTCTAGAATGACCTCGCCAGTAATTCGGTGCTAGGAACTTGTTTTTAAACCTCAAAGTAATTCATCAGATATTGTCTCATAATGAGTGCAAAGCCTAGGCACTTAAATTGGGAAGGTATATGTCCACGTGTTTTAGATGCTGTGGTACCAGAATTTCCAATGAAGTGGCAGTTTGCTAGGTGTTTATAAGATTTGTTCCATCTTTGGCATGCCTTCAACCATGGTAATTAGAACACTTGCTATCTGACTTGAAGGTGTAGACAATATATTGATCTGCTTCATGATTGCAGAAGTGCCAGAGGTTCAGAGTCCTAGTGGACAAAGTAAGGAAATAGATATTACCTTTGGGTAGGAAAATGATATTATTCCAAGCTAAAAAGAAAGCAAATTCACTTTGATATTCCTTCTTTACTGACATATAAAAAAGCCACCACTTGACAGATAACCCCACAGCAAACACGGTTGATTTGTTCACCTAGAGAAGATCCACACTATCATTTGTTATTGAAGTCATCATGTGATGAAACTTTCAAGGATCAAATGTCATTCTCTAAGACCGAAGTGTTTTATAAGCAAACTACTTAAAGTCACAATGTAGCAAATTACATTAAAGTCACACTTAATGGGTTTATGATAAAGATCCTTATCCCTACACACTGCCACTGAACACACACAAATCTAACATTTCACCCAAAATAAACCTGGCCCTCTTTTAGCCTTCCAGATTTTTTAACAAGGTTTCTCAAGTTATCTCTCATTTCACCTGTTTAGAAGTTGTTTCTGCTATTGTTATAGCGCTTAAGAAAGATGCTAGTGGACTGCAAACGAGTTTCAGTCTTTAGGACCTCATGATCAGGAAAATTTATGGGTCAGATAATGCTAACTATCTCTATAAGTTTTGTCCTAGATTGAAGACTCTTGTATGGTCGTTCTTTTTTAAAAAATAACTTACAAAACTCTCACAGAAGAGAACTGGCTAAGAACGTAAATTTTAAATGAAATTGCAATTTAACAGCGGACAGAATCAAGTTGTATCTTTGATATTTTTCTGCTGTATCAATTTAATTAGAAGAAATCCATACAGAGTATGTTATAAAGATGCCCCAATTCTCCAATCAGGCTTTAAACCAAAAGAAAATGTGATTTTATTGTTTTGTCTTTTTACTTTAAGTAATGTGTTACATTAAGAACAGTCTTGTACAGGTTTATGGGATGCAGCTCAGGAACTAGAATGTCTGCCTGGCACATGTGAGGCTTCAAGATGATTCCCCAAACACCAGCACACCCCCTGTCCTGAGTTGCATCCTGGTCACACTGCCTGTTACACTGTGCTGAGTTCCAAAGCAATAAATCTGAGTGTGTGTCAGTATTCCAACTCATGCATATGACCCAAAGCAAGTGCCACAACCAATACACACAAGCACTGTAATCAAAGTGTGCACAAGACCCATTGAGCACCATCACTAAAATACATGTGACACCATAACCAAAGTATATGACTGTTAGCAAATGACACAACTATGTGAGCACAGTAATGCAAGTGTGTGACACTAATCATCACAATGACAAGTGGGGAAGCAGCTTTGTCTCCCAAAGCTTTCTGTCAGTGGGCAAGCTCTCTATTAACTAAAATAATAGAATTTTTCACCACTGTTGTTCACGGGTATCTGTGTCTCTATCTACTTGCTGGACCTCACCACCTCAAAATTTGGTAAAACTTAGATCTCAATGTTATTTCAGAGGGAATATTGCTGGCATTCACTCTTGCTAAATGATTACACAGTCACAGATCTCAGTCATAGTATTCTAATAACTTACAAAGTTCATTTTATCAAAGGATATAAACTAACCCATAGACACTCTCTGGAAGAAGTCACATGCTTCTAGAAAGTCACACACAACTAGAAACAGGAAACAAAAACAAACTTTTTTATAACAAGGGCAAAAATCCATCTTGAAGACATAAATCATTTGTGGAGAATGACCCACACCCAGCAGTGCTCAGGGTTGACATCTGGTTCTTTGCTCAGGGATTACTCCTGGTAGGGCTCAGGGGAACTGTATGAGATGCTGGGGATTGAACCTAGGTCCAGGATATGCAAGGCAAGTGTCTTATCTACTATACCGTATCTCTGGTCCTGATGTCAGAATTCTTGTTATATATGTACTCAACTCAGAGGTACCAAACTACCTGAGGAAAATATTATAAATCCTAAAGAAAGATACTTACAATAGCTCAATAATTAACAGGAGACTCTATTGCTCAGGGAAACACATAGAGCTGCTGGTTAGACCAGGTTCAGTCACCTGCAAGGCTAGCACTTTAATCACTATGTCATTTATTTGGCCTCTAACTGACTTTTAAATTGTAACCATTGTGTCTTTATATAGGTAAGGTCAGCCAATCTTGTGATTTTTTTCTAATATATTGAGTTTTATGTCTCTATTTTATCTTATTTTCTGGATGTTCTGTATCTCTAGTATATATTTCTTATTGCATTTTTGTCATTTGATTTTTTGGTAAATTTTTATGGGTTTTGTTTATTTCTCCTTCATTTATGCTTTGTGTTTCTACTCCAGATATTTTTGTGATTACATGATATTTATATAAATTGTCTCCGAACTCAAGTGGTACCTTTCTATTGATGTCATTTTTCCTATAAAGGTTCCATCATTTTTGCTCTTCCTTTTAATATCTTTCTTGTCAAAACTCATCCTTTGTGTAGTGTGAAATCAAGTATTACCTCCCAAATTAAGCCTCTATATTTTATTGCCTTTTTTCCAACTAATCTTTCTTATATAATTTAATGTCTTGTTCAGAGATGTTTAGTTGAAACTTTCTGATTCTGTCTATTACTTTCCTCAAATTTCATTTATTCCTGTTGATCATTGTCAAAATAAGAATACTTTCAACATTTCTTTTAAGGGAGGGATAGTGGTTGTGACCTACCTCAACATTTTTAGGTCTAAATAAAATCTCTTGCTCCTTTGTATTTAATGGGTAGTTTATATTCCTGAATGACAGATTTTATCTTTGAACAATTTTAATATGTTATTTCATTCTCTCTTACTTAAAAGGATTTTGAGAAGTCTAATGGTTACCTAATGGAGTCCCTTTATATAAGTTATATTTTTTCCCAAGGAGCCTTTGCCTTTATATTTTGTGATTAATTTTTAATGATTCTAATGTTATATATTTCTTTTTCATTTTGATAACTAGGTGTTCTCTTAGTGACATGGGTTTATATCAGTTCAGTGCCCGGGTTTTGTAAGTTCTAAGACATTGTTTCTTGAATAAACTCTACTCCCTTTCCCCCACCATCTTCATCTTCTAGGATTCCATTACTCTTATCAAACCTTTCCAAATGAAATTGCATTTCTCATCATATTACTTCTCTCATTTTCTCAGATCTATTTATTTGATTCATTTCTATTTTTCTATCTTAAGTCTAATTAGCTCATTTTCATAGGATCTGTTCTAATTTCAGCATTTTCTATAATGGCTCCAATCTCATTTATTCACTTCTTTAGATCATGAATATCTTGTAGAATATTTTTCTATGATGCTTCTAATCTCATTTTTTTATTTCTTTAAATCCTGAATCACTGTTAGGTTCTTTTTCATAGTATCCAGTTGCTTCACCAAGTAAGCTCACAACTGCCTTTCTGAGTTTTCCTATAATTCACCAAGCATAAGCAGTTTAACAATAACTCACATCACAGGTACACCCGGCAGAGCAGAAGCTTTCCCCGTTGAACCCCCTGCATTCCATGGACCACGAGAGCAACTTCCAACCTGAGTCCACCATCCCGATGGAGCCTCGAGGAGCCCAGGAAATCCCCCACACCTTACTGGCAGTGATCTTCACAATCCACACTCTGCAGCTGGTAAGATCTGCCCCCAGCATATTAATCCAGTCTCCAGACCACAGATTAATCCAGTCTCCAGCCCGGCTTGTCAGAAACCCAGCCTACAAGGACCCACCCTGCAGAGACCCGCCCTTCAGAGGAGAGTATTTCAAATCCAGGAATGCTTGAGCTTAAGACACAGGTACACCCGGCAGAGCAGAAACCAGCTTTCCCGTTAGGCGCGGCCGCATAGCGGCAGCACGATTTACCTCCAAATTACCATAAATATTCTACACACCCCTCTGAGAGAGCCCCACAAAGTAATGAGAATATAGCGCCTGCATGGCAGAGCCTGGCAAGCTGTCCAATGCGTGTTCGATATGCCAAATCCAGTAACAAAAATGTTTATTTTCCTGACCCCGAAAGAGCCCTTAATACAGCATCAGTAAGAAAGGCGAACAAGCAGTGCCTGATAAAATTTCACTGCCGTCCTAGGCTGCCAAAACGAAGAAAGACTAAAATGACTGTCTGTACTTTCAATGCATGTATGCTGGCATTGGAAGCATATATTGAGGATCTGAGGGTGCAAGCGCAAAAGATCAAGTACGACATCATTGGTCTGACTGAGACGAGGAGGCGTCAGTCTCATCATGCTGTATTTGACACAGAGAAGAATTGTTCCTTGGAACATGAGACAAAAAAAGAGGCGTCGGTGGCGTTGGTGTCCTTGTCAACACGAACATGGCTGTCAACATTGATACACTTGAATGCCTAACAAACCGAATAGGACGATTACACTTGAGGAGATGTGGCCCACTGCCAGCAATTTCTATCTTCATTGTCTATGCACCAATATCCACATACAAAGAAGATGAAATTGAGAAATTCTACATGGAATTGGAGGAGTTCTATAAAAAAGATCATACCTTCTACAAGATCATAGTTGGTGATTTTAATGCCAAGATAGGACCGAGAAGATCGGCTGAAGAACTTCACATCGGGACCCATGGCCTGAGACTATCTGAGTTCATCATGTCCACCAAGACTGTTCATGGGAACTCACAGTTTCAGAAGGCTGAAGCAAAACGTTGGACATGGGAATCTCCTGGCGGACAGTTCCACAATGAAATTGACCACATCATCTTCAAACGACAGTTTTGTCTGACCGATGTTGCTGTCGTCCCCAAATTCCAAACAGGATTGGACCACGCGTCTCCTTCATGCAAAATTCTACTTCCCGCAACAGGGAGAAAAAGCTGCAAAGTTTAAGAAGAGAACTCCCAGAATTACCACCAACTGGGAACTCTTTGGCACCATTGCAGCAACATGGGAAGATACCATCATTGACGACATCGATGAAGAATTCAACCGACTGGTCCAGCACCTCCATGATTGGGCAAAGAATGCCGAGAGAGAGAAAGACACAAAAGGACACTTGTCTTCAGAAACTCTTGAGCTCATTTGCCAACGTGGCAAGGTGCAAACCTCAGGAGACCAAGGGCTTACGTCCAAGCTTGCTAAACAGTGCAGAGAAGCGATAAAAGAAGACTTCAAAGACAGAAGAGCAGAAATACTGGAAGATGCAGCAGAGGCCGGGAAAAGCATTCGCACCGCCCGCCTATCCTTCGCCAACTATAAGACCAAGATGACTGCCCTCCGACGCACTGATGGAACTATCACATCTTCCAGAAAGGCAATAGAGAAGATTATCCAGGACTTCTACTCAAATCTCTTTGATAGCCACATCCACCTGCCCACATACCAAATTCCACAGGATGGATATGTCATTCCCAACGTTCTCCCTTCTGAAATCCGACATGCCATCTCGTCGGTAAAGAAGGGAACAGCACCAGGCCCAGACAAAATCAGACCCGAACACCTGAAGAATCTGCCATCGGTACTCATCAATACACTAGCTCGGCTCTTCACATGCTACCTGTCCGAATGCAAGGTGCCCTCCCAATGGAAAACCAGCAAGACAGTTCTACTGCTCAAGAAGGGAGACATTCACGACATCAGCAACTACCGCCCCATCTGCCTGTTGTCTGTCATCTACAAGCTGTTTACACGAAGTCATCCTGAACAGGATTAGCAGAACACTAGATGAAGGACAACCATGCAAGCAAGCAGATTTCCGGAAAGGATTCAGCACAATCGACCATATCCACACAGTAACCAAGCTCATTGAGCTTTGTAGGAAGTACAAGATGCCGCTCTCCCCCACCCAAACTCTTCAAACAGACCAGACACCTACTAATTGTACTATCTAGTCACCCAAGAACTCACATTTGCAACCTACAATAGTCATAATGGTAAAGCAACGCAGAAATTCCATCAAGCTCTGTGAGTGAAGTCACTGGTCCAGATGAGTCAAGCAATACCAATGAGTTGCATAACCTATCTCAAAAAGAATTTCGGAAAGAACTGTTAAGGATTCAAAAGGAATTCAAAGAAGCAATGGAATGCAAAATCAATAAAATACAAGAGGACATGATAGCAGAAGTGAGGAAAATGCAAGGGAAATGACAGGTATTAAAAATGAGGTAAATGAAATAAAAAACACAGTGGAAGGCCATCATAGCAGAATAATAGCTACTGAAGAAAGAATTAGTGATCTCGAAGACGAGTTCCAAAAGATTCTGTACACAACACCAGAAGATAGAAAAAAAGGCTCACAATTCCAAACAGACAACAAGAGATAATCGGGATGAAGCCAGAAGAAACAACATACGGATCATTGGGGTCCCAGAAGGGCAAGAAGAAAACCCTGATGAAGAAGAAACTGTCAAAGCCATCATTGCTGAAAAGTTCCCGAACTAAAGAATGCTTTGCCTCAAGATCCAAGAGGCCCGTAGAATACCAGCTAAAAGAAACCCCAACAAGAATACTCCAAGACACATCTTAATAAAAATGACAAAAACTATAGATAGGGATAGAATACTGAAAGCAGCAAGATCAAAGAAGGAAATCACATACAAAGGAACATCTCTAAGATTTACAGCAGACTTCTCTGATGAAACACTCCGAGCCCGAAAACAATGGTGGGATATTGCAAAAGGCTCAATGAACTGCAGGCTTCACCGAGAATTCTTTATCCGGCCAGGCCTCACATTCAGATATGAAAGAAAGATACACAACTTCATGGATAAGCAACAACTCAGGAACTTCATGGACTCAAAACCAACTTTAAAAGAAGGACTGAAGGGTCTACTCTAATGCGACCAAACCCATAAGCACAACAAACACAAAAAGAAAGATGGCACAAAATCCAATGACAATAATCTCTCTCAATGCCCAATGGTCCAAATGCACCAATTAAGAGACACAGAGTGACAAAATGGATTAAAAAATTGAACCCAACATTCTGCTGTCTACAAGAAACGCATCTGAATAAGCAAAAACAAACACAGACTCAGAGGTAAAAGGTTGGAAGACAATTCTCCATGCAAACAACTCCTCCAAAAAGGCTGGTGTGGCCATATTAGTATCAGATAATATAGACTTCAGGCTTAAAAAAGGTTAGAAGGGACAACGGCGGCCACTTCTTATTAATTAAGGGTATGTACTCCAGGAAGAAATTACACTACTAAACATATATGCACCCATTGAGGGGTCAGCAAAATACATAAAACAACTGCTAAGAGACCTCAAAGAAGACATTGACAGTAGCACAATAATAGTTGGAGACTTCAACACTGCTCTCATCAACGATGGATAGATCAACAAGACTGAAACTCACCAAGGAAATGTTGGACCTGAAGGAAGAAATGGAAGAAAGAGAGCTAGTGGATATATATAGGGCTTTTCATGCCAAAAAAGCTGAATACACATTTTTCTCTAGTGCACATGGAACATTCTCCAAGATAGACCACATGCTGAGCCACAAGCATACCTCAATAAAATTAAAAAGATAGAAATTGTGTCCCAGCTATCTTTTCAGACCATGATGCACTGAAAATGGAAGTTAACCGCACGTAGAAACAGGAGTCAAACCAAACACCTGGAAACTGAACAGCTCACTGCTGAACAACAAATGGATCATAGAAGAAATCAAACAGGAAATCCAAAGATTTCTGGAAATGAAAATGAAGATACCAATTATAAGAACTTGTGGGACACGGCAAAAGCCGTGTTAAGAGGGAAGTTTATAGCTCTGCAAGCATTCATCAGGAAACAAGAAAGGGCCCACATAAATAACCTGACTACACAGCTGAAGACATTAGAAAAAGACCAACAAAAGGAGCCCAACCCTTAGGCAGAAAAAAAGGAAATAATAAAACTT